>JXOV01014047.1:0-16965 GCA_001014945.1 Clogmia albipunctata
AATACTTTCAGGAGTAACTGTAAATATTTTTTTAGTTTCCACGAATCACTAACAAAAATGCTTGACAATTTACTATCGATTACTGTCTGTGAGACTCAAAGTCAATCATGGAAAGACTAGTAGCAATTGAATTCCTTCTTGTTGCCATGGACTGAGGACGTGGTGGACAGAAAAGCGTCGTATTTATTGTTACCCGAATGGATGGTCTGACTTGTAGATCAATGCTGCGGGAAATAAAGGGGATATTGCATGGGAGATTCTAATGAAAAGAGACATCGAGTGCTGGCAACAGCAGCAATTTAACTTCCTTACGCTCTCTCTTTACAGGGTTCCGTAGTACCTACAATGTGGACGTAACATTAGCATTATTGACCGATTCAGATGCGGAGATGAGGAGTGGGGAATGAGTAGCTGGAGGAAGGAGCGGAAGTGTAGGATCTTAGGACGGCGGAAGAGACGGTGATCCACATAAGAGAACTGCTGCCGAGACATAAGAACGTACGAAACTACAAACAACTGATGGACGAGGGACAATTGGATGAGATCAGTTCTGGCAAAACGAGAAAACATATATGTATTTTAAAGGCTTAAAGGCGTCAATAAATTAATTTACGAGTACTATAACCGGTCACAATTTCCAAAAATCGGTGATATTATATTAACCGCATGGTCATTATATTTTGTAACACCTTTTAGATGTAAACAAAACTTTGTTCTGAAATTTATCATATTAAGTAGATGAATTCAATATCTCTGGTATTTTTCATAATTTAAAAAATTCCTTTGGCAATAGGGTTAAGGCTTTCATTGAGTGTAAAATTATGAAAAAAAATTGTAATTGGGTAAATCACAGCTACTTCTACAAAACAAAAATTAACGCGGCGCCATTTTGGCCCCTGGAAAAATGTTGCAGAAAGATGAATACACTCCCGTTTTTGGTGGGTTACTGGTGCTTTTTTCGGGTTTTAAGTAATAGAAACTATTGATATTCTATTCCTTTTAAATTAAATGGCTTCAGAACAGTATTTATTTTATTTTAAAATATGTACATACGTTTTAATAATTAATTATTTCATATTTATAACAGTTTAAGTACAAACTTTAAGTACAATGTTTGAAATTTTCACTTTCTAAATTTGGCTAAATTGTAAAAACTAATCACTTAATACATAAAATAATATTTGGGGTTCGTCGAATGGGCATTTTCCTTTAGAGTCTCCCCCGACCCTCGATTGGAGGGAAATGATCACCATGCTGAGCTTCCCATGTAATTTAATGTAATTTAATTTAGTCTATTAATTAGTTTAAAAAAAAAGAGAAAAAAAACAAAACCAATTGTAAATACTTAAACCTTGTAATAATCGTTTGATTGTAAGCAATAAAAATAAATAATAATAATAAAATAAAAAATAATATTTGAAATACAAATTTTGACTATCTACCACAATACATTTCTTTTACAAAAGTTACAGTATTTTAAAGACCGTTTTATAATTCGAAGCAATGAAGAATCGCCATCGCCTCGATTTTTCACATTTATTTCACCTTTTGAAAATTAGTTGACTTTACAACTCTGTAACACAAATATTTATTTTTTAAATAACTCTAATTTATGTTTAAAATTTAACACAAAAACTAGTCTTTATAGATAAAAGTTTTCAATTGCACATTGATCATCAAAATAAAGCCCTAATTAAAAAAAATCCGCCCTGCAAAAAAAAACCGTGCAACCAAATAAAATTTCCATTATCGACCGAATTATTCTAATTAAATAATAGGCTCGAAGATAAGTTTTTCCCACCTTGGAGTGGGTAAAGTGTGCAAAATTGTAACATCAATGACAATAATAACAACAACAGCCTATTTAGAATTATCAAGCGTAAAAAACCGTTTAAACACCGCACCAGTTATCTTTAACACATTTCAAGGTTTTATCATGGGGCTTTGCGAAAAAAAACATACTCGTTCGGTATGACTAATTGTGAGTCTCTAGTGTGTTTTTATTTGCCACTATCAAATGAATTCGCGAAAGGTGAGTTGATAACAGCAAATGGTAACAGAAACAAAACCAAAATTCGCTACCGTATCTTATGCGAAGGTGTGTTTATGCGTGTGTCCAAGCTCGTAAATTATTCCCCCGAAGTTGATAGTAAAATGAGGATCACCGGAAATGGAGGTTAATGCCCAATACAATTTTACGGGTAATGATTAAAGGGGTAGATAATTTCCAGTTCTCTTTAACTCGATCGGAAGTTGATACCGACCTTTTATTGTTGCCAATTTATCAACAAATTGCGGAAGCTTTCACAATTTCTTTATCAGTGATGTAATAAAAATGTCAATTTCAAAATGTTACAAAATACTTGTTTCTTTTGGGGTGGACAGAGGGATCTTTTTAAAATCCTTAAATAAAAAATTAAACAAACGAATGAAATTGCAACAAAATTAAAGTATTGATAGTTTCAATTAAAAAGGCATCAGTCCATTGGTATTACATAGACACATTCAGAAACATGTTCTTTACATATGGGACTAAAGACGTAACCGCAGCTACACTCAGGACCCCCACAAGCACCTTCCTGAAGGTTTAAAAATAGTTACGTGAGTGGTATAAAAACTCTGGCCATGTCTGGTGATGTCAATATTGCAAGATGAGTTTTCTATCGTTTAGAACATTTTCTTTGATAGTTACTGCCCAAATTTGAACCAGATTGGAGTTATACTTTTAGTTTTATTCCGTTTGTAAGAATCGTCTACAAAATAAGATTTCTTAGCGGGTACAATCTCCTTATTACGAGTCCAATACAGGGTGTGAATTTTTCAAGTTTGATAGCAAGTTTGTCGTACTGGATGGGTCCAGTCTTTAAAATTGAGGATTAATTACCAATTCGTAACCGAATTTGACCAATTAAGACAGAACTACTGAAGAAGTCATGTCATGACTTCTTTGGAGCACGTTTACCGAGTTCTCTCCACTGTTTCGACCGATCCTGATCTGTGATACCAATGGGTACCAATGTACTTGGTTGAATTTAACAAGTTTTTGTATTTAAGACGTTATTGTTTTGGAACGTAAATTGTGGAACAACGGACAACGAAATTTTTAAATTAATGTATTTAAATAATAAATTTGGTTATGACAGCAATATGTTATTTAATTAAATTAGTGACTATTTGCTTGCAAATTTTGAAATATTATTGCATTCCGTGCTGTAAAGTAAACCGTTTCAGAACCAATTTGAGTTAAAAAGAGGCTACTTTTCGATACCGAATTACACAAAAGCATTTATATAATAACTTTAAGTAATTTATAAATATTTTAAGATATTTGTATTTTGACTTGTATAAAATATATAGAATTATTATATATAGTATATTCATTTAATAATTTTTAAATTAAAGACCTTTGATATTTGTTAAAATCAAATGTATTTTAAATATAAATAAAGTGAGATTTTATTTTTTTTTAAATATTTTTGTTAATGAAGGCTACATGGAAAATGTAAGAGTTTTATTTCCCTGTAATATTGTGTTATTTATACGAGTATTTTTTTAAATCTATTCGTATTATACCTTTTAATATATATAAAGAAATTTAACACAGTTTTAGCTTATGGAATTTGGATCAAGTTTCAGGTATAACTTGATTCGAATTCTTTTATTTTTAATATTTGATGATGGAAATTCAATATACAGGTTTAACCAACTTTCAAATTTTCCAAATATTTTCATAATTACATTTCCGAAATTATTAAAATTCTGCATGAGAATTAATATTACTAATTTAAAATGCCAGTTTTAAAGGAATTGCATCATTTTCCCAGTAATTTTAAACAAAGAAGTATTTGAAAACACCTTTTAATTAAAATACCTGTTTTAAAAAGACAAGTTTATTTATTAACAAGTTTTAAATTAAAAGTTTTATAATTAATTATCTAATTAAATTTTATTGTAAAAATGATATAACATTTAAGTTGTAATCGTTAAATTTTGCAATATTATAATATTAATTATTTTGACAACTGAAATCAATTTGAATACTAATAAACATGGTTTATTAAAGAAAAACCCGTCATTAATTACAATTTTTCAAATACTAGTCATGGTGAATTGCATTTAATTAATAAATGTTGAATTGGAAAATGATTTGACAAGTTCCTGGATCACTTTTTAATTTTGTCTTTTCAACTGAAAACAAATAGTTTTTATTTTTCTGCGTGAAATTGAAATTTTCCAACAAACTTTCCACAAATGGCTGAAACAAAAACAAAAAAAAACAAGGCAAAACACCAAAACAAATGCCATTTGCAATAGAAAATAGACGCGAAATGAAATCATTGGAATGTTTACTTTACAGTTCATTGATACGAACAACGGCAAGAGAAGCATAATAAATACGAGTTTCAGTAGGCTGGGCATTACTTTTCAGGGTGATTTTTGAGGAAGTACCAAAATTCTGAGCCCCCAAATGAGTCATTGTCACCTGAAAAGGTGCTGTAAATACGGAATTGAGCAGATAAAATCGCCAGGTATTCGTCAGAGTCTTAATTTCGTGTCTGCTCTACAGTTTTTGCCTTTCTATACTCGACAGTTCATTTGTTTTTTTTCTTCGTCTTTCAATTTATTGCTTTTTTTGCATCGGCTATTGATTATAAAAGCTCTGAATAAATTAATGCCTCTTGTTGTTGCTGGTGCTGCTTTTGTGGTTATGTATGCAAGAGCCAGTCTCACTCCTCTGGCCTGGTGTTTGTGCCAAAAGACCTTGCCAAGTACGTTTGGTTTTCTTTTCAAAAGCGAAACGGTGTTTCTGGTTTTCTTGGCGCGATCTCTTATTAGTGTATTTGTGGGGCTCTCAGGTTTCGGCTAGACCAAACCACCACCACACAACATTTTTAATTGATGCTGAAAAATGTTGAATCAAAGCTATGTCGACGAACAACATAATAGGTAATACAGATCTGTTATTATTGAGCAGATGACGTCATATCCCACATGGAAAAATTTGTTTTGATTTTTTATGCAGAAAATTTTTTGTGAACAAGTTTTTTTTTAGTTTAAAATCAAATTAAATGCGTTTTTCTTCCCAATTGTTTAATAATAAATTACATAGAAGCTCTAAAAATATATTTAAAAAATGATAGTTTCGAATTGGTTTTAAAGTAAGGTAACAAAGATTAAGATTAATTTAAAAATATTAATAACAAAACATACAATTAACACAAAATTGGACATATGAGCGATAAAATATTCGTTAGAATAATGGGTTTTTAGAATGTGGGGTATTATAACAACCAATTATACAAAATAGTTTGTTTGAGAAAAAACCGATAAACTATTAATAGGTAGAATATTATTGATTTAAAAGTAAATATCATTGGTGTTGCTTAGAAATCTGTATCTCAAAAAATAGGCAGTGATAAATCACTAGAAAAGAAACTGTTCAATTAAAACAACAGATTATTATGAATGAATTAAAACATTTACAATTTTATCATCGATTTGGACAGCAATAGAAAAAAGAGCTAGGATTACCACGAAAACAAAGGTGCAACCCAAATTGGCTAAGAACAGGACATAGCTGATGCAACTACATGCTGTCTAAGTTGGGGATGGTTACTGACCAATCCTGTATCGGTGATGCAGAATTTCCAATAATGGTACATATTGTGGATACACGTATATTGAATGACAAGATTTGATGGAAATCCGGACAAATTCAATTGTCTTACAAAGACTGCAAGCAATTGATTGTCTTCTTGACACTACACTCAACAATTTAGTGATGTCAAACATCGATATCAATGATTACTGATTACTTTTTTTAAAGTATCGAATTTTAATTATTTGATATTGATACTTTTTCCAAATGCTTTAAAATCGAGAAATCTATGACCAAATTACATAGAAAAGGCATTTCGAAAAAGTTTTAATATCGAATAATTAAGATTCGATACTTAAAAAAAGTAATCAGTAATCATTTATACTTGAAAGTATCGAAATTTGACAACACTAAAACATACAACAATTTGCAACAAAAAATTAATAAATGAATTCTTTCACTTCATCTTTATTTAATAAAAATTATATAATGTAGAATGTATCTGTTTTATTTTAGGACTTACGTGAGTGTTAAAGATAACCATTTTACATTTTAAAAAGTTTATAATCTTGAATTAAAACGTTTACCGTAAAAAATGATCGACAATAACTAAACGATATGGTGACGAATGGATGGTAACATCACATTATTACAACAACAATAAAAAATGGACAACCTATTAGTTAAAATGCGTTGGTTTGGTCCAAGAAAAATTATAAATCACGGCAAACAATAACAAAGCGGAATTTTTTACCATATTTATAGTAGTTGAATGGTCTCACTCCTCTCTCTCTCTCCATCTCGGTTGGCCTGGTGTTTTTGAGATTTTGCAACCCAACCCAAATACAAGAAAAATGTTTCTTGTTTTGCGTTTGAAACGAGTTTTCTTATGGTAGCTTGTGGCTCTAGCAGAAGCCGTTTTTTTATTACTGATTTTAAGTGTGTTTTTTTGTAAATCGGATGAGTCGTGATTTTAAACAGAATATAGTATTATGAATTCGCCAGATCATGTGTGAAAAATCTTAAAAATTCATTATTTGTAGTAGAATCATTTATTTATTTTTTATGGTATTGACATTAAACTAGTTTATAGTATATCTAGAATAGTTTAACATTTTGATTCCTCTTTAATTTTGCAATTTTTTATACTAAATTAATGAAATTAACTGAAAAACAACTTAATATCTCATTGAAAGGAAAAGAAAACTTGTATTTATAAATGAATTCTTTCATTTCAATTATTTTGCAACTAAATAGTTGATTTGTTGATGACTCAAAATAATTACTCATTTAATAGTTGACAAAAACTGAATTATTATGACCTTGTTTTTAAACTTGATTATAAACGACAAATTTTAATTTAATAATAATTTTTTTTAGTGAAGAGGAAGTAAATAGGTAAAGTTATTAACATTGACTTCATTTCATTACAATAATAAAAAAATTATCAAACAAAATAAAAGATTTATTATTCATTTCAATATAATAGATAAACTGTGACTCATAAAAGCATTGTATTTAAATAAGTATATATTTTTTATTTAAATGAAAACAGAACGATAAGGTTTATAATATAAAAAACATAAATAACTTTGTTATTATTATAAAAATATTACTATTTTACTTACTGACTATGTAATACTATTATATATAGATCCATATCAAGTATTGCTAAATTTTTGTCTTGATTGGACATAAATAGTTAATATAATTTAACACCGTACAATATTATAATAAATCTACCTGAAATAATTCTGAAACCTACATTTATAAAAAATGTAATTATTAAATAGTCATTTATAAAGAAAATCGGTGTTTAGTCTGAAATGTTTTGCAATCGTAATTTAATGAACATGACTAATAATAAACCCCATCAATAAAGTGGCTAAACCTATACTGTCCTTGTGTGCGGTGCTGAATGGCTGGTCTCAATTGCTCTTCTACACCATCCGATCCTTTTTATCCCACGGCCAGGTAATAGACACAAACTAATGGTTTATATGCTGTTTATAAGGGGCATAATTTTGGAGGCAATGCGGGGAATTTATTATCTTGTAATTAATGGGAAGTACCGCTAAAATATCAAAGGATGGGGTTTATAAGCGATATCCTAATTTCAGTACAAGGAGAAAGACCCTCACAACATTTTTACACGTTTTGTATAGTCTGATATTAGATGGAGTCTGGAACTAAATGTACGTCTAACTAATAGCAAACCCCTCTTTTGAAGTGTCTAGAATATAGACCTCTACTGTCGTAATGTGCGGTGCTGAATAGTGTGTCAAATAAAGACTTTTATCCTATCCTATTGATCAATTAATGAAAAGATGATTATTTTCTGGAAAGTTTCATAATGTTTATCAACCGAGTTTTATACACAACTTTATGTAATTTTACGAAGAGTATTCTCAAAATCACAAAAATACTTTGAATATCAGAACAAACTGATTTACTACCGGTTCAATTTTAATATATTTATAGTAAACACTATTTTATACCCAATTAAAGGCCATAAAGGGAGAGACGACATTAATTTAGGGTGGGAAATGATATTGCATATGGTGCAGATTATCATAATTTATAATAAATAGCATTGAATAGTAGTTGTTAGTTCAATTTGCTATTTAGATTGTTATTAATGTATTTTTTCGTTTTTAGGAGAGATGCCATGCTATTAAGCGGGTGTTCTAGCATTATATTATTATTTTGGAAATATATTAGTAACAACTTAGTCTTCAAAATCGAAAAGGTAAAAAATGTGAAAAATCCAAAACGGTAGAGAGAATGAAACGCACTTTTGGAAGAAAACGGAGAATGAGTCATGCACAAAGTACCTTTTGCACTTTCATATCGAAAGGTTAGCTTTTCGAAATCGTTTTAAGTTTCATAATGCGTCACTTTTACGCAGTAGGGAAAATTTTTATTTTTATTTAATGAACTTTTATTTCACTAGTGAAAAAACACAGTCATAATTTACGAATCAATTTGTTTCAAAGTCAAAATTTCGGTGTATTTTTACACAAAATGGTGTGTAGAATTTTTAATTCAGGCCGTTATAACGGTTTAAATAGTACCCGAAAACCGTTCAACGATCTCTATGTTGAAACGAAAAAATAGTTTTATTAGTTTTACGTTAATAAGGAAAGTGCAAAAATTATGTCCTATTTAATATTGCGTAAAATCCGTTACATCTCAAACAAAAATGTATTGATATTAAAATAATAGTTGTTTGTGATACAAGGGTGTAAGTCTACTGTTTTTTAACGAGTGAAACGAGTGTGAATCATTCTAGCCGAAGGCGAGTTTTTTATTGTGTCCAAGTTATAAAACAGGTCTTTACACCAGAGCAGGACATAATGTTTTTTGCACTCCACTTATTAGCAATTTAAAAATTGGCATGTTTCACAAATGTTTCAAGTGAAATCTTTACTAGTAAAGTTACCGTTAACGGTTGGAATTCCNTAGCCGAAGGCGAGTTTTTTATTGTGTCCAAGTTATAAAACAGGTCTTTACACCAGAGCAGGACATAATGTTTTTTGCACTCCACTTATTAGCAATTTAAAAATTGGCATGTTTCACAAATGTTTCAAGTGAAATCTTTACTAGTAAAGTTACCGTTAACGGTTGGAATTCCTCTTAACTACTTGGTCATAAGGCAAATGCCTATTTTATTGCGACATGGAACATTTGTTTGTTTTAATTTAAATAAATTTCCATAAGGCTATTAATATAATTTACTTACAGTTAATCAGATTTATCTCTGATATTTACGTAATGTGCCGAAATTCGCACAAAAATAGCCAAATTATATGCAAACGGCTGTTGAAACGGTAAATATTAAAATTTTAAAACTGGAAACATTAATTAATTTGATACATAAGCACGGTCCTATTGCATATCCGAGACCAATATTTTGTGTAGTTTAAGGGCAACAATGGCGACCAAATTTTGACTTAGAGACAAATTTGTTGGATAGTTTATGACATNCGGCTGTTGAAACGGTAAATATTAAAATTTTAAAACTGGAAACATTAATTAATTTGATACATAAGCACGGTCCTATTGCATATCCGAGACCAATATTTTGTGTAGTTTAAGGGCAACAATGGCGACCAAATTTTGACTTAGAGACAAATTTGTTGGATAGTCTAAGACATTTTTTTCACTAGTGAAAAAAAAATTCAAATTTACCACACGTTTCATTTTTTTATTAATAGCCCTTCTGCCAAAATGTATGGCGTCTCTCCTAAGACTATCTCATATTATTATACTTATTATTATAAAAAAAACACTTTAGTAAATAATCAATACAATCCTATCTTTATACTTGTAAAGTATTATAATTCGAGTAGGGGTTTTTTTAAAGTTATAAAACAGTTTCTAGATAAAAACTTCAGATAGAATCACTTAAAGAAATGTACTTTTCTAAGTAAATAATCTATTCTCATTGTTCTTTTACAATACTCTCTAAAAGATCTTCAAAGCTATAAGTTTTATTACAGTTTATCGGATCAATTAAATTCAAAAAGGCAAACCCCATTTTATTAATGAAATAAACCGGAATTAATTTTATTGCACGATTATTAATTTGAAGAAGCTCTTCATTTTATGTGATTGATTTAATGTGATTTCATTAAATTTGCTATGAGTAATATTTATTGCGTGATATTGCAATATCGCAATGTACAAGAGTAATTAGTCATCAGCCAAAACCAAATATGAAAAGCATAATCTGGTAGATAAGGCTGATATAATATTGATAATATAAATAAAATATATTGGTGATAATAATCAGATTTACGTAATTTAGAGATATCATGGACTAAGCCGGTTTCATTATTCTCATGACAGCTCAGAAAGTGGTGTAATAATTCGTGGATTTATATTTTTTTATTTATTTATTATTCATCATGATAAAACTTTTATTTATAAATAATGCAAAGGCTTAAAAATACAGAGAAAGAATTTAAAGTGAAAGTTCAAAACCATTATTTTATTATATAACGATGCAATTTGCATTTTATGACATCGATTTCAATTCAATTTTAAACTTTCGTAAAAGTATTATTTTTAACCGAAATCAATATAAAAAGTAAATAAGGAATAATTTATAAAATAACTATAAAATTGAGATTAGGTTTTTAAATTTTATATAAATTTATATAGATATATAATTTTATAGAAATACTTGTAAATGACAATTCTTTTTCATTAAAAGCATTTACTTGTAAGAGAATTGTTAAATTATAAAAAAAATATGTTTGTAGCAATAGAGAGATTATCAAGTATTTTATACTATTCAGTTGAAAAATGATTACATTTTAGTAGCCTCTAGAAATTGTTTTATAATCGTACAGTGTTGAATAATGTATAATTCAATACCCGCAGCCAATTACAAATCATGTAAATACACGAAATTAGTACTTTGTACCAAAATTCAACTACTAAAATTTATAATTTTTTATCTTAGTAGCGTAGAATGAAAATATGTTTTGACGTTTTTCATGTCTCTATAATAAAGTAGGCCATGATTTATTAATTAATTTAAATTTTTTCACATTAAATGACAAAAAGTAAAATTCTTCTTAAATGATGAGTGCTATCACGGGTATATCAGCGATACAGTGCATGCTATATACTGTTTAAAATACGGATAAGCATATTTCATATTATAAAAAGAGTTGTTGCGGATATTCGCATCCGCACAAATTTTGAAAACTGCATTCACAAGAAGTCAGTGCGGATGTTCTGCTGATGCGAATGTCCAACAAAGCTAAAAATTTGGCCAATTAATTGGTAACCAATTCTAACAAATCAAAATTTTTCTTTTTTTTAAATAAGGTTTAATAGTTTTTATATTTAATTATTTAATATGTAAAGAATTTCGTTAAAAATTACTTGTGTATTGTATTTAATGAATTTTCATGACTATTATTATATTTTGTACAATAAAAATAATGATTTATATTGAAAAACCTGATTTATATTTAGAACCAGAAAACATTTTCTTACAAGTTTTATGTAAATTAATAGTAAAATATATTCAGATTTTAAATTGAAATAATACACACTTTATAATCATTTTCATTAATTTTAATTACAATAGCACACTAATAAATAAATTAAAGAACATTCATTTTAAGAGAACAAAATTTTATAACATAAATCACGAAAATAATCGTTTGGGAATTACGTGTATGCTGTTACTTGTTATTTAAAGGACTATGTCAATGATACTCTTTACTGTTAAGATATAGAGTGTATTTTCTGCAAAAAAGCATACAAAGATTGCAGCTAATACTAATACATCATGATAAAATTATTTAGAATTATTTGTATTATATTTTTTCTTTCAATTCAATTGGTGTTTTAAATATAAATAATAAAATTACACATTTTTTACATGAATAAAAAGATTTTCTCTTTTGAATTGTGTTGTTAGTTTAGGAAATGATTCTACTGTTAAGATATTGTAATTATAATCAATATCAGAAATAGCAAAAACTTATCATTTTAACGATAAATATTATTAATGTAAAAAATTATTTTAATGAAGAGATATATAATTTTTTGCAAGAATTTTCAAAATATTAAAGTATGTCATTTTCTTTATTTATCTGAAAAGTCTTTTATTTAATTTTTTTAATACATATTTGTAGTGATGTACATTTATTTTTCCATTACTTTTTTTTCATAAAAATCTAAAACAAATTATTTGAAAAACCCGCCTTTGTAGTAAAATGTTTATAGTGGTGTTAGTAAAAACAACTAAACTAAACACAAAAATCGGATCTCTCACTTCTCTTCGGTAGTTTCTCGCTTTTACATTTCAATACTCTTTTTCACTCTGACTCATATTTACTCGCTCTCTCCAACGTGAATCATTGTTGTAATAAACATGAATGAACTGAAATCCAAGTAAAAAAATTCAAAATACGAATCTACTATTAACGAGGGGGACGGAACGGTTTATTTTACAAATCGTCGTCGCACAGTTCGGTCGTTCGAGAATTTGTGTGAAAGTTCAATTAAATAATAATAAAAGCAAAGAACGACTCAGTCAGAAGCTGATCGAAATACACGATAGTGAAAAGAAAAAGGTTATTACCAACTTGTGGAATAAAACGAGAATATAACTCGAGAATTTCAAGAAAATAATTGTGCATTTTGATGAGAAAGCATCATCATAAAATTAAGTGATAAAGAGTTCAATTATCCATCTGTGTTTCGCTATTGTTTATTGCAACGATTTGCTAATTGAGTGAATTCAGATTATGTGACCGAAAAGGTGGCTTACAAAAAATCAAATAAGTGGAACTAAAAGGCCTGAAGAGAAATACACACAAATATTAGTCATCACTCTGGCGAGGCAGTGTTTTGTTGCTCTGTGTATTCGGCTCACTCAACTTGAGAGATTTCTCGGCGCGCACACGAACCAATTCATCAGCTCTGTCTGCCTTTGGATATATACAACACACAGAGATCCCGGAAACCTATATTGTGGATTACCTTCAAGCCCCCACCATCCTGGAGAATAGTGTGTCCTGGAATTAGAATTGTGCTCTGTTGAAAAGCCTGTGAATGGAAATTGTATAGTAAATCGAGAAATGAGGTGGTGAGTGAATCGATTTTGTGAAAGTTACCAGGCATCGCGAGTATATCAAATCAGTAGTGCCCAGAAAGAGTGTACAAAATACAGTTCCGTATGTGCTGAATACGAAGAGTGTTGTTCCTAGTTCGACAAGATAGAGGAGGATAGATCCTGTAAAATTAATAATCATACCAAAAAAAGTCCGGAAAGTGGAAGGAGCCAGAGAAAAGCTCTGCATTAAACCCAACAGCATTCCGGCTAACAAACAAATCGGCAAAATGAGGATAAAACGGGAAGCTCCCTGCCTAGTGCTCAGGTTCATGCCGATCAATAAAATAGGTAAGCCCACCTCACAATCCAATAACGATGCAGGTATTTTTGTTTGCACCCCGATGATGACTCATCGCTCAAATGCAAATATCGTGACGTACTTTCTGTCTGATGGAAACAGCCTAATCCTTCTTATAACAAGTCGTTAAAGGTGCTGGAGGATTCCATTAGTCATCCTTCTGTAAATGACCAATTGTATTTTTCCTAGACGTAGCTCTAATTACCTCTGTCATATAAGTTATTAGCATGAGATTTTAATATAAAATTTTCCATTATTTAAAGGTTTTAGTACTTTGCAATTGAAACTTGATAATTAGATTCCCGAGTCTTGAATTTTTCAAAAGTTCCGACCATTTCCGTATAATTTGTAGACTCTTGTCTGAATTGTAAACTGAAACACATCGAATTTGATCCACTTCCAAGAAAGTTTTGCCATTTTCAACGGTATTCGCAGAAGCGGCTCCAGCATAAAATGCAAGCTGTCGTCTGCTGTTCTCTGGTTGGGCTGGGGGGCTACATAGCCTGTGCAGGTTCTAAGAAATCCGGTCAAGCTAAAATACTTCTTAAAGACTCACTGTATTTTTTATTTAATGTTTATAAATTTTTGCTCAAAAATCAATACGATTATTTTCCATAGGCATATTTATTTACGTTTTTATACAGAGTCAATTATAGCTGCTTTTATCATTATTATTATTTGTACTGGGGCTCGAATTCGAATACCACAAGCATCGTAATTTGCTGTGTGTCGTGTTCTCTCTCTTGCTCTCCCCCCTGAGCTCTGTATATGTGTATTTATTGCTGGTTCCGTCGACAATGTTACTTCATTCAGTGAGTCATCCATTTGTGCGGATTTCTACTGACTGCCAGAGTTTACAGTATTATTATTTTATTACGATTATTAGTATTGCGATGGCCTTTGAATTTCCATTGGCTTTTCGTTAATTCGATCCCATCATTATAATCATAAACGATTGGGCTTATAATATGGGAAAAGGTTGCTAATTAGCCCTATTGACCATCTCCCGCAATGACTCTCCAAAGTGGTTTGAGAGGTTCAGTTAAACTGTAATTACGTAAGACCGCTTTATTATTATAGAAAAACTGACGTCTGATTGAACTATTAAGAAATTGATGACGTCCTTTGAGACAATTCGTCAAACTATACTTGGTTTATAGATCAGTAAACAGCTTTTCTCTCTAGAAATTTAATATCCATTCTTATCCATATTCATCACATGTCTGAGACTTTGTGCTCTTTTATAGGGAGATATTTACTTTAGTGAATCACGGTACAAAAATTGGCGAAATATATAGAATGCAAAGACTTGAGATCATCGGTTTTGAAGGATGCTTTTGTGGTACTACCACTCTATAGTCGGAAGAAAAGACAAACATTGGAGCTAAAATGAAATCACAAAAGCGAAAAAGTCAATAAACTTGAGAAATGTTGGTATAAAAATGCTGTGTTGAAGAAGATGAAATGAAGAGAGAAATAGAGATGATGTCAGATTAGGTTTAGATTACCCAAGTCTTTTTCAATGCACGACCTAGAAAGGACACTCACGTTTTCTTAATTCGTCTTTTGGAAAATAAATACTGAAAATGATCTAATTTCTTAGTATAGTTTGTTTCTTAAATTCTTTAGAATTTATCTTATGGTCTTGTCTTTTATTTAATTATTGATCATATTTTGATCAGATAAGGAAGACTTATAACTTCTTTTTAAGCTTTTAAAAAAATTGTTCTTGACCAACTTCAAAAAGTAAAATCTTCATAATATATAAGGTTTTTATTTTAATTGATTATCAGCAAAATCTTGAAAAGATCAAGAAGAAATAGTTAATGCAGATCGTTACGTTTCTTAAAATCCTTTGAGTCTTGTAGTATTTGAATTTGAAAAAGTAGAACCCTTCAAAATTGTGAATCTCACCATAACCATAATCGTTTACTTTTCAGGAAATCACAAAGACTTTAACAGTAAGAAACAGAAAGACTCAAACACACCACCGAGTACGCCCCTGTGCGAGGATGGACCGGGCAGCACGAATGGTGACCTGATGTTTGGCGGCTTACCCCGGGTCCCGTTGCAGAGGAGTTGTTCTAGTCCCGCCACCAGTTACGGTAAATCCCTGATTCTAATTGCGATTTCTTAGAACTCGATTTAATTGCTTTGGTTCAATTTGTTTGCCATCGAACGGAGAGCCCTTAGACATCAAAACAACAAGGGGGGTTTTTCTCTAGACTCTGGTCACGACAACGACATAGTTTTGTGGAGAATCACTGGCCCCGTGTTTATAATTGTTTTTGCGCTTTTCTGTTTTGGTCATGATGAGTGTTTTTCTTGTGTATCGGGAACCAACACGTAATGAGTGAATAATGCCCGATTCTGGAAATTCCTCCACCAAGGCTATGCTTTCCAATCCCCAACTGGTAGATTTCAGACTAATTTTATTCATTCATTCCAAATGCGGTTTATTGCTTTATTACGGATATAAAACTTGTATGTTTATTATCAAATTTGTCAATTTAATATATGATTGGATTGATATCTACATTAAGTAAATAATTCTATATGGTAAATAAATGTTATTTCCATGGAAAATTCAATTCATCATAACCTGAAGTCGATATCAAGAATTACAACTCACAACATAACATAAAACTTTAGACAGAACTTGGCGGGAAACTCGAATTACAAATATGAAATTGTTACTTATTTGTTATTTATTTTCCAACTGGATTCTTCCTTGAAAAAACTTCTAAAATGGGACTATAGTTTCATTGATGTTCTCTCGAAAATTGTCTAAAACAAATATAAAATGGTCACTTTAGATTAAAGATTGGAGCATTGTGGACTGTGGTAGCAATAAATTAGAGATTAAAATGAGCTGGGTTCAGAAAAACAGACCAGAACAGAATGTGCTTTAAAAGCTTGTCATCTGAAATTAATTGGCCAAAAGCTATCGGTTTTTTTTCCTGCTAGATTTGTGGTCAGCTAAAGTGTATGGAAAGTGTCGCAAAGGTGGTGGCCAATTGTAGCTCCAATTCGGATCCGGGCAGCATGGAGTGGCGTAGTGTTTGGGTGCGCCACCAATACGAAAAATCGGAGGTGGCATAAAAACACCAATGTTACGCGATTCCAGTAGCAGAACGTGATTTGGAAAGACAATGAAATTATCGAATTACTCTCCACTATACACCTCTATGCCATTTGTCATAGGCCACCATAATAATGACGATGCCTATAACGACAACAAACAGCGATGGACAGTCGGGCAATTTAATTAAGCGGGGCACAAGTCGTGGGGCTTGTTTCGGATTTCGTTAAAATTGGTCGTTGTCAATGAACCATGAACAAAATCGCATTTTTGTGGAGTGAATCAGCCCGAATAATGAATGCGGACTGGCTGGCCTAGAAGAGGAGGAGCAGCAGCAGCGCCAA
>JXOV01014047.1:17108-31694 GCA_001014945.1 Clogmia albipunctata
AGGAGAAGCAGCAGCAGCGCCAACCATTTTTAAAATTAAACCCCTCACGAGCACGTCGACGTCGTCATCGGCCCAGTTCTTCCGCAAAATAAAAGAGGAGTCCCATAAATTGGACTAATTGTCTTTTCTACGCAGTACTTTAAAACAATCGTAGTAGCAGAAGAATTGAAAAAAAAAACAAAAGCGATCTTCAATTGATTCATTCATGAACCCATTCCTATTCGCTTACTTTGATCGCCATAAATCATTCCTCGCGCGCCTAAACATTGTGAGCGCGCTTCCAAATTTGGGGAGAAGGCTGATGCTATTCCTCATCACCATCGCTTAGTCTGTCCCTCTCCTCCTCCGCTCTTTAGTATGTAGTTAAAGAAACCGATTGTTATAGATATTTTTCGTTGGTCTCTCGAAACGCGAAATTCCTCAAAACTTAAGCACACGGCGGCGGCGGCGGCTTTGGCCGAAGGAAGGTCACACTTGGATTAGTCATCATCACAGGCCAAATCAATGAACGGCATTGCGTCGGTAAGGTGAGGAAAGACGTGCGAATTACTGTTGCTGGTCTGGTTTATGCTTCTGCTCAAACTCCTCACAGAAATCACAAAAAGATCACGAGTTGATCGACTGCAAAAACTCACGATCATTGCCTGTCTCTTTCAGTCTCTACTCCACTCTACACACACCGGAATTTTCCTCTTCCGCAATTTGTGTGTGTATGTGGAGTGGAGCTTCCAATCTGTCTCGTTCGCAGATTGGCAATTTATTTCCGTTCTCAATGCCACCCGTTTCGGGAGAGCAGTGTAATTACGCTTTTAGCCATGATTTTCAGAGTGGTGAAAAGTTTTTTAAAAATACACTCGATCGAGATCGTTTCGGAAACCGGCAAAAATAGAAGCACAATTTAGTCCAGAGTTTTTTCTGGGACTTTGTTTTGGTGTGTTTCTTAAATTGTATTTTATTATTATAAACAAGAGAGAGATTTCCTATATTTATTTTTGATCATCATCGTATGTGGAACCCACATGACGATCATCTGCATCATGCGACCATTTGTGATCTGTGCGGTGAGATGGCGATTGCGATCGTGCAAAAGTGATTGAGGATCACAACAGCCAAAGAGGCGGGAGATATTTTTGATCGGATCAGAAGGCGAGTTGATTCACCGGTCAGATGGAGATGAGAGTCGCGATCATTGTCTGGCGTTCTTCTATGCGACAATCGAGACTTCAAAGGACGATCTCTAGAGAGAGTTGGCACCACCAGGGGTCACCATTTGTGCGGTGGTGGCCATTAAAAGATGAAGACAATCACCACCAAAGCCGCAAAATCTGTACGAGTGATTCAACTCAACTCCTCAAAGAGAGATTATGTGTGAAGTAGGAGGATGAGGACAGACAGATAATAGATTTGTAAAGACCTCGCCAAGTGTTAAAGAGATGAAAATTTATTGCTCATGTGTCCGAGGAAACGATTTTTTAATATATGGCCAGGCGCGTAAAGTAAAGATGGCCAGCTACAAAAATAAGCAAACAACAAAAGACTTTGTCCGAAAATAAGTCCACGAGCCTCCCAACTTTTTCCCTGACCTCATGAATTCTTTTTTTGTTCTTCATTTTTTTTTGCTCTACCTCTCAATGTGTCTCAATCTGTTGTCCAAACACAAATGCCCCAGAGGATTTTGACATCTGACTGAAGATAGATCTCGGGGTTTCTCTATTAAGCGGTTTGACCTCTGGTGTACGATTGTCTGCATATTGTTGCACATATTTCCGTCTCTATCTCTGAAGCTCTAATGCAGGTCTAGAGAGAGATAGTTTTGATCAATGGCTTGGGAAATGGGAATCTATTTTGAGTGGACAGCCGGCAGTGTGATGATGACTCATCTCCTGACTGATGACAGAGAAAGAGAGGGGTTTTGTCGTTTGAATACTAATTTGGCCAAAGCGTCGTCGTCGGCTTGAGAGGAGGAGTGTCTAAATTTAAAGAGCGAGACGGGAAGTCTATTTTAGCACATCAAACAAAAGTCAATTCCTCACAGTCTCGTCTATTTGGGGATAAAATTAGAATCTGGACCAGAAAAGAACACCATAAACTGATCTGATAAAGTGTGATGCAAGTCCCCCAGTTTCGCGAGGATGAGGAGGAAAGAAATCGTGTCAACAATTTGTCTTTTCCTATTTTTTTTATCATTTATTCTACATCAATAAAATTCACTCTCGCTCTATAACATTTCAAATATATAATTATATATATTTAATTTGCAAAATTTAATTACTAATGCGCGTTACGTGACGTAAATGTAAATTCTTCTCTTTAACTCGCGACGCCTTGGTCTTTTGTTTACAGAATGCAAAAATAATAACCGAGTCAAGGTGTTAAATATTTTGCTTTGCGATGACAGTAACAAAAGAGGAGCACTTTATTATTATTCGCAAATTACTTGATGATTTAATTAATTTGCAAAGCAGTGCAGAGGTTTAGAGCATGAGTCATAATTCTGGTTTTGTTGTGAAAGAAATGAATGACAAAAAAACTGAAAAAAGAAAAATTGTCAGGGAATTTGTAAAGGACAGAATTAGGTTTATGGCTTTTTAATTGGATGGCAAATTTTCTCAGACTGTCACACGTCTCTATTTTCGCATAGTGTGGGAAAAGATGGAACCATTTAGGAAAACTCAAATTCCCAAGAGCCGCGGCGCGCCAGCCAGAAAAGAGAATTGTAGGAAGACCAGTATATTCGAAATAATAATTAAAGTGCTCCCCAGGTCTATTTTTAGACCCCACCAAACTGCGATGGTGGGCTTGGGATCAATTTTTAGTTATGAGTTTGGCCCCCTTCCATTCCCGGAGATAAAATCTCTGCTCCTCTCGCCAAAGTATTGACGTTTTCAATTAAATAAACACAAGAATTGCGCGCGTTCCTCTTTTTTTTTCTTCTCACCACCCGATTGTCGCAATTATCAAATACAGGCGAGAGATGGTCAAAGTGCCATATTTCAAGCTGGTGTTGCTTCGGAGGAAATATGTGCGTTGGCCGAGAATTGCTGTACTGGCCATATAAATCTCGTTTGCGTGGTGTCTAAAACATTTAAATTCCATCGAAAACTGAATTCTTGAGCTGCAATTAATTGGTTTGTTTGCAGAATGGGTGCCGAAAACAAAATATTTGATTCAGTTGTTTTGCCATTTTTAATAAAACATCATTCGGAATAAAAAAACAAAATTTTATACAGAATTTTAAGTGCTATCAATAATAAATTATCTTATTGTCATTTTTGACACTAGTGCGTAAAAAAGCACTTTGAACGCGTTTTTTTAAAGGAAACGTGTTTTTGTACAAGTATTTCAAAATAAATTGGCCGTTTTTTAAATGCATGAAGTCTTGTTCAAAACATGTTGGATAAGATTTATTAAACTCATAATATTTTCAAATCAAGTGTAGTATTCAACATATCAATTGACCTTTTGTATTAACTACATACTATTAAAAACATAAAATAAAAACTAAACTGTTATATAATACTTAGCGGTAAACTGTTAATTCATTACTCATGGAACGAATTAAAGTCAATTTACTCGATTTGTAAAATATAATTGTGTCAATTTTTAAAAACACATCTGTGATTTTCCTGGAATATTCTGTAATTTGTTGTTACTAATTCAATTTTAAACTTGATGAATAATATGGTAAATATTCTAGACATTCTGGAAATTTGCATTCATTTCAGTGTGTTGTGATAAATCTGGTGTTTTAATTACTTCTAAAATGAGATGAATTTTTTTTTCTTATTGCAGACAGTGAATCGATGAACGATATTGAGACACATCCCGCGTCCCTGGTCTTTCCACACCTGCTGCTCGGGAACGGTCGCGATGCGGTGGATCCATACAGCGTGGGCGCGAACTGCGTGCTGAATGTGACCTGCCAGCCACCCTCGTCACCCTCGCGACCCGGACTCAAGTACATGCAGATTCCCGCCAGCGACACGCCCCACCAAAACATAAAGCAGTACTTCCAGGAAGCGTACGACTTTATCGGTGAGTCTCATGCCTTTTATTTATTACTATAGTCATAGTGGATTTTCATTATGCTTCGAGATGACGGATTTTGCATCGTTTCACATTGGTTTATTATTGTACAAGATCAACAACAACCACCAAAGCTCTCGACTTACATTCGCGAACCGACGAGAACTTGCTTATCGTTCCGCGCTCTTAGTCTGCTGTTTTTGTTGTTGTCATTCTTTCTTTTTCGCAATTTATCTCGAGAATGGTTCGCATATATATTTATGCCTATACGTGTGTTTAGTGGAGTGGAGTTACCTTGTGTCACCTTGCCTGGAGGCATTCATTCACAAATACAAACGATAAATTAAACAGATCTCTCTCTTTCTGCTGGTCTTTAAAGCCACCAGACAAATAATAAAAGACTGGATTTGAACGCAATCGAATGGTGGAAATTTATGCTGCAACTTTTTCACATTCATGATGCCAGCAGATCTGGTCGCGTCAAGACACAAGACAAAGACGACGACCACGACGACGACTCTCCAAATATAAATTGAAAACCTCTCCATCCCTCCCCATGGCGAGAATAAATTAAGTGGCTTTTGATTATTTTCCAATCAATGAATTGGCCCCACAAATGATGAGATGCCTCCTCGGAATTTTAGATGTTGCGCGAGGCTATACACCAAATACTATACACAACAGATAGAGTCTTGGCCGTATTTGGGAATCGGTTCATTTCCGTTTCTCATGGATCACTCTCTGACCATTTGTGGTCCGACTATCAACAGTTGTGTGGCGAAACAACAATTAGGTTTACATTTCGTTTTGTTTTGACAAATAAACAATGAAATGCTTTAAATCACTTTTTAGGAACTTGGTAATTAAAAATTTCCGACAGATTACGGTTTTGGTTGTCTACAAGAAAAATTCAATATAATCTTATCATCTTAACATAACTATTGTTGAACTTTTAAAAAATATAAGCAAACTGTGAGTTATCTAATTTTAATACTAATGCTTAAAAACGCTTTTAAGGAACTTGTTAATTAAGATTTAAAAAAAATATTTTCAATTATAACAAATTCAATTTTATTATATAATCGAAATAATGCTAAATCATGTTAATTAATGAGTTCAAATAATATTAAATATAGTCATTTTTATTTACTTGTTGATTAAAATTTCAAATAGATTAAATTTTCAATTATCTCCAAGAAATTCCAAATTACTTTTATTATCTAATCTAAATATTGTCAAATCATCTTATTTTTAGAACATACGTAATTTGAAATATGAATTATCTAATTGCTTTTAATTTGAATGGGATTTTGAGCAACACAAATAGCTACCCTAATTAATTACTGCCTTCAATTGTTATGCCAGTTTTTTAAAAAGTTTTATGCAAATTTTCGAGCCTCCTCTCTTAGATAAGTTTGCTGTTGACGTTATGTGTGTTTTTAAAATTTGTTTCTCGGGTCGAAGTGAAGAGTCTGAAGAGACGAACAAAAAATTAACACACAACCACTCGACAAGTCTCGAACTATGAATTATTAAAATGCTAATAAAATTCAAAGGCGAAGCTGATTGGTCAATAAATGATTTTCGCCAGCAGTGCGCCATTATTAGCCCCATATTGCATGACTGTTGAATATCGAACCGATTATTCATAATAGATAGGCTAGATAAAGTCGTAGTCGTCGTTTCTAACTGATTGAAAGCCTCGCACTCGTATTGATTTAAGCAATTACGGGGCACCCTATGTCTAATTATTTTGTCAGTGTGTTGAACTGACTGTGTTTTTTTTCGTACGAGAGCGCCGTGTGATAGATGAGTCATACTCGTTGGCTGATATAAATATTAACACAAGTTCGCGCGGGTTTCCGTAGTATTGGTGGCAGCGTTTTAAGTATGGAGAGAAGAAGAAGAAGGAAAATAATACTACTGCTCTTCATTTAAGCTTCACTGAGCAAATATCAACATTGGGCTTTCAGTAAATATATGCTCGAACACATTCTTTACACCTCAGCTCAATTACGATATATTGAATGGAGGTGCTCATGTTCTGGAGGAGAGCATAGAGTGGAGCTCTTAGCACATTTTTATGAAACCCGAGAAATGGTGGGCTCGTGTGTTATCAAAAGTGGTTTAAATGGCGATTAAATTGCCACAGTGGCGCTATTAAATTTGAAACGTGTATGCTCGTACATTCAAGAATCGTCGATAAGGAACAAGAAAACAACTTGGCAAAACAACTACAGCAGAACAAAAAAATTAGCAGCAACTTGAACTGGCCAAGGAGGCGTGCGTTTTGTAAAGTCCAATTCGCTAAATCAAATTACAACTGACAACCTTTGCAAGTGGCTCGCTCATTCTCCTATCTTATCACCCCTGTGTTTGACTTCTTTTTATTGCACCTTTGTGCTAATTTTTATGGCTACTTGTCACTGATATATAAAGTGCGGTTTTCGCGCCAAGGACGAAAAGAGATCGCCAATAAGGAAATGGTACTTCCTTCTTTTCTCGCGTTGCTGTTGTTACATAAATTTTTTTTCGAGAGTGAAATAGAGGAAGTTTTTTCTCATTTCCTATTCATAAATAACGGCCCTGATTCCATTTACGCAAATAATTAGTCGGCTTAAAGTCAAAGGTCTTGCCATTTGCCCAGCTTCTTCCTGATAACAAATAATGGGAAGTTCCATATTCATTGGAATCGACGTTGTCGCATTCTGATGAGTCACACTGCGGAACTCCCAGGTGTGGTTTATCTGCTCTATGTTAAGGTCCATTTCACTTTCAATGAACCCCCATTTAGATATACAACGGAGGAGGAGCCAAGGAGAGGAGCTAGTCATAAATGGAGGTCTGCGATTACGCGGCAGACAAAGCGGTGTGGGAATGGCTTTCGGTTTCGATTTCAGTTGGATTTTATGTTCCCCAAATTGGAACTGTTTTTAACGATAAAAGATAGGGAGACTTTTAGGGCCTTTTACTGCAAATCATCACTCCGAATTCGATGATTCAGAGCTATGTGAGGATCAATTAGTACAATATGACTCCCTGATAATGGGCCAACATTGTTTCAGAAATAGGGGCTTAAGGCCACCACTCTCCATGCATGTAATAGCTTGTCTCTTGTTTACAGATTACGTTGTGTTTATGAATGGGACCAAATACAGCGTTCATCAACAAACAGAGTGCATCTCCTCTCCCTCTCTGCTCTGCTCCCTGTCAATGTTGAAAGTGAGTGATTGGCACATGCGTCATCTAATGGAAAATAGACTGAGTGTAGTTGTTATCACTGTTATCGTTCGGGTTCTAAATTCACTATTCACTCACCCACTTGCCTGATTTTGGGTCGAATACGAATTCTGGAAGTTTTTCTCTATCTTTTCGGGATTGTTCTACAAGCGCCACTTGCTGATTCTTTTTAAGGTTCCATACCTGGACTGTTAAGTGATTCCAGTCTAGACTATGAGTCTCCGAGCCTATGGCAGTGAATCATTCGAAAACTGTTTTGTATTGAGTCATAAAAGACCATGTTTCGTAGAACCCTTCGCACCCGGCGTTCCTTTGTGTTTTTGATGGAGTCGGTGGTGCGTAACACACAATAATAACAATGTCAACCGTTGATAAGGAGTTTCATCTACCCCCTGTCCCTTCCTCTGCTCTAAACCTGGATATTTTTACCCCTCTGGACCGTTTTTAAACAGCTAATGCTTTTCGGGAAAATTTTAATCATCAACCCCTGAATTTTGCGTTGTGTCTGTTTTAGACTGTTTAGGGGATGAATATTATTCTTATCCAGTTTGTAAACCCGTCTAAAAATGCGGTATTTTATTATTGGGTGAAAACGAAAACAGAAATCCACCCTGATGGTAATGTGCTGGGGATGACAACGGCTGCATTTGATGGCCGGTGAGTCATGCCGAAAATTTCTAGAGACGGATGAGGAATTTGCAGAGAGATATTAAAGAATCTCTTTGTTCGGCTTCTTATCAGGGTTATTTGTTCTTCTTCCTTCCTCCACTTAAATACCTCGTCACAAACATGGTTAATGATCAGGTTGACATTCAGATTTCAGACGTTTAGAGCTGTCTAGAAAAAAGGAATAATGAAAGGAGAAATAGCAAAAACAGCGAGGGCAACAAACTTCATTTCAGGTGACTCAAAAAAGGCATTGAACAATATTCGAAATGAAATGGTCTCCTCTGCATTGGGACAGACGAAAAGACAAAAGAAGAGAATAATGTGGGTGCATTTATCAATGGAAAAGGGGACACCGATGGGCTGCCGATGACGCAACCCGATTCGATGTTCTACTTGGGTATTTATTGCGCGATAATAACAGCCGAATGATGATTAATGCTCCTGGGTGGTGGTAATAGGATGTTGGTGCCGAAATCATGAAATCATAAAATGCATCCCCCTCCCCTACCCTTATCTCTACGCTTTTCCGCTTGACAGCAGAAGGAAGAGAGGAAATTTGATCTGTAACAGATAGTTCTATAAAAACCAACAACAATAACGGTTGTTGGTAATAGGGGGTGGGAATTGATTTCTCTCCGGTCTGATTAATATATTATGACAAAGACACCACGACGCCAATGACTAATGGTCTGTTAATTAAATGGCCCCGAAATTTTGCCATCTAAACCCAATTTGTTGTTGATCCAGGCTCGATTGTTGTAAGCGCTCTGACTCATTTCAATTATTGCTGGTTGTGTTACTTACAAAGCCAATGTGTGTGCAATAATTCCAAATTGATTGCAATTAATTGCTAATTAAATAATTGTAAAGTGTCGCCGAGTATTAAATTCTTTAGCTCAGTCAAACACATTCGATTGTCGATAGATGTCTCAAGAGACTGAGCTTTTGGACAGAGATAGAGAAAAAGTGTTTGATGGCCGTAAAAATAAAAAGCTGACCTCAACACAGGTGATGTAATGAGCAAAAATATGTTTGGTACACAAAAGACACTCTCCAAAGAAATTCAGATCACAAATCTTAAATAAAATTTGTAAAACAATGGCAACAATTTGTAATGAGTAATAAAATTTCCTTTATTAATAGTCGGTTAGTATAATTGATATTGTAATAGACTATTATTCTCTATCGTTATTAAAATCTGTCATAATGATTACTTAAAATGATGATTGTCATTTAGCTTAATTGGCTGTAAGTGATAAGAAATTCAATGTTAGGTTTTTCTCTCTCTCTAAAAATAAATTCCAAGGAATATTTAAATATAACACAATATTTTCATTTTCGAGCAATGTTAAAAAGTTGTAAAAAAAGTAATCGTAAAACACAGTGCTATAAAAATAAAAACAAAATTCTGCTATTAAAAAGTAAAGCTTTTAAATATATTTTATTTAAATTTAATGTATTGACGTCATACTCTTGGACTAGGAAGTAGTAATTTTAACGTCCTTAAATTTATTTTTCTGTTTATAACTTAAAGAACAACAACTGTATACTAAATTGTTTTATTTGTTCTTAACTTTTTCCCGAAATCTCTAATTCGTTGTCAACAAGTGCTATTTATTTGAACGAAATATCTGGATTTGTGTAGAATATAATGGCAGTTGATAAAAAGTATCAAAGCTCAATAAAGTGGGGTACTATTTGAATGGCCTTTGGTGTAGAATGACGAATAAAGATAATTTTTTGTGTTGTGTCACCGCAAATAGCTGATAACTTTTTCCCGTATTTATTTTATTACTAAGTGTTCAGATTAAGTACACTGTCATTGTGTCATCCCACAAAATAAAACGCGATTCGATTACAGTCGTCGATTTGAGGCAAGGAAACGTGACCTCAGGGTTGTGATTAATCAAAAAGGATTACAGGGTGGTCTCGTTTTTCCCACTGATCAATGAAGAGAGATTCCTTTTATGTCGATAAGATAACATTGTACTGCAGTTCCATTCCATTTAATTGTGATGGCAATTTGTTATTAAAGACTGCAGTTAATCCCACTATTCAGTATTTCTGCGTGGGACTGTGCCAACAAATTACATCACGCTCTTTTCGCAGCTTCAAAAGACATTTTGTCAACGGATCTCGTTTTTGTTTCATCCGAAAAAAATAAGAAAAAAATTAAAAAATACAAGCCTGTCTTGTGGAGGTGTTTAGTTTATAATGGGAATCTAAAGATTTGTTGAAACATTAATTTCAATATAAAAATGAGTGATATTTGATTGGCGAAAAATTGGCGAAGGTCATAAAAATAAATTGTTGGGAATTTCAGAAACTTCTTTATTGACTTCTGTTTATCTTATATTTTTATTTTAGCATTTGTCTCTCTTCTATTATGGATTATTTTAAATATTATTTTAAATATCAATTTATCCAAACGACAAATAAACCCATTTTCCCGTCCATTGGCTGAGTCTCGTCGCATCCAATCCACCCCTAAAGATAGAAAGAGGAATACTAAACAGATGGAAGGAAATTCTATTGAGTATCTGTAGCAGGAAACCCCAATTGAATTGAAATTTCCACAAAAACATGATGCTCTTGTTTATTATTGTTAATTCAGGGTTGTATTGTGCCAATTTATCTCCCTCCCTCATCTGGCTGGTATTTGGTTTGAAGAAGAACCATCATCGTTTCATCCCCTACAAAATAATCCACCTTTTGTATGCGTTTTGCATTTAAACTTTCGCACAAGGAATCACCAATTGGTGAAAGATGATTTAATGATTGCAGAATTCTATTGACATCCCCCTCTAGTGAGTATTTGCAATGCGAAATTAAATTTCCGCCCTTTAATCTTGCAAATAGTGCGTCACCGGTTCTTTATGTTTAATTTTTAATACGCCAATGGATGCAAATAAGGGAGGGTTTTTTTTGACATACGACAATCAGACTTTAGTATTTTGTACATTGCACCCCCGGTCTTCAAAATTAGGGGTTGCTTGTCCCATTCAATTTAAATTTTACGTAACATTATTACATGTCGGGAAATTTGTTTGTTATCCTAAATCTGGATGTAAATTGTTTGAACTGGAATTTTCCCCATTTAAGGGACGCGTTTTAATGAATCATTCCGATCCCTTTTATTTATCTATTTATAAATGGTCATAAAAAGCATCCCCTGGCTTCTCTCCATCACCCAGCTTGATGTAATAACGGGTATTAATAACTACAAACAAACAGCCCTAATTGTCTCTGCTGCGCAAATTTGCATCAATAAAACAAGACATGACTCATGGTGGACTAAAACAAGGACTAGCTCTTGTGCAAATAAAATGTGTGTATGGCTGTCTCTCTAAAACCCATTAAACCATCTCTTCCCATTTGCTTTTCAAGTGGTTGGCCTCCAAAAAATTTCATTCACACATAAAAGTAAGTCTTTTGTGTGCGCCACTGTAATGTGATCGCAAGCGATCAATTCTCAACAACACACCACGATCAAAGGCAGTGTGTGAATCATTCGGTTAAATGTTGTTGATCTTTTGACTAGAAACTACAAAAAACAACAATAACAACAGGGCAGGAATCATCATACCTTAAAACGTGCAACCATCCGTCGTCGTCGATCGATTACTCAATTTTCACTGTAAAGTCTACTAATTTGTGCTGATTTATTAATGTTTTTGTTTCGTTTTGTTTTTTCAGAGGAGGCGCGCCGGAAAGGGTTAACTGTGCTGCTGCACTGTCAGGCGGGCATTTCGAGGAGTGCAACGATCGCGATCGCGTATGTGATGCGCTACAAGCAGCTGTCTCTGTACGAGGCGTATCAAATGGTCAAGCTGGCGAGGCCGATTATTTCACCCAATTTCAACTTCATGGGCCAGCTCTTGGAGTTGGAGCAGAATCTGAAGGCGGCCGGTAAATTGTCCACGGAAAAGGCGAACGATTCGAGTGATTCCAGCTACAGCAGTTCGTCGTCCAGTTCCTCAAAATCATCCAGCGAAAGTGAATCGTGTCGAAAATCGGCTTCGTTATCGTCGATCGAAGACGCCATCTTGGAAAAGTGTTCAAGGCGGGCGAAAAGCCTCCTGCATCGAATCGACGATGAGGACGAGGGAGCTGTTGCCTGTAATAGTTTGCCAGAAGATGAGGATGACGTTATGAATGACGTCTTTATCAGTTCAGACGAGGTGAAAAGCGGTCAAGAGTCGAGGATCGTCTCTCCTGCTTACTCTTCCTCTTGTTCATCCTCCTCCTCCTCAACATCCACCTCGACAACGTCGTCGCTGTCCACGCTCTCTCCCGTATCATCTCTACCCACAACACCCACAATACTGGAGCACGATCCAGCGGCTTCCCTCATCAGCCAATAGCGGTAGTTGTGTAATAGGATATTTTTTGTTTGTCTTATGTAAAATTGGGCCATTTAAGTACGTTTTAGGTATTAGTTTTGATGTATGTTGTTTAGGTTGTGATTTTTTAGTTGGATTCATTTTAAAATTTGTTCTTTCCAAGTCGGGAATCTATATAAGTATTACTTGTACAGTCTACTATGATCATGAGCTACACTCCTAACCTAAACCGGGGGTTCTAAAACAAGCTGTAGTAGAAGACCCCCCACAACATTCAATTGAAGAACGAAGAGATAGATAACCTTTAGAGATAGAAGTTGATTTTAAACTGTCATTCTAGTCCGTTTTATCATTGATCAGTTATTGAAAGGTTAGGATCAGTTCAGATCAGTAACTTGTAGTAAATAATGAGAGAAAATCTGTATTGAATAGGACCTATTAGTGCGTAAGAATGAATTATAATTACTTAAAAATGCTGACAATAGAAATGCGCCACATGATAGATAAGCATCAGTGGATCGTCAATAAAAAACCAACAACAAAACGAGTCTAAAAATATTGTAATATCAAGAAATGGCTGTGCTATAAACTAACTGTATGAATCAGCAACGCAAAGGTGGCGTTGAAATATCGTTTAAACGTGATCGAGATCAATTTGAGAAAAGAGAGAAATTGAAAAACCGTTAAAATTTTCCACATATCCATTTTAAAGTTAAACGATCGCGTTTTTACAAAACAAAAAAAGGAAAAGTTGCAGCAAAAGAATCGTTCACATTACCCTGAAAGTCATCTTTATTAACCTGTAATAGGATTATTAGATTGTAAGGATAAGGCAAACTATGTACATATAAACTTTTTTTGAATTGTGTTAAGTAGGTAGTAGTAGGCTAGGCAAATGTGCCAGAGATTGTTTGGATGATTTGATTGGATTTTGTTTGGTATCCATTTGTTTTTTTATAAATCTAATTTTGAGGTTAGTTTGATTTTTTGTCACGATGAATGAGACAACACTTCTCTTATCTGTGACTTTTTATCTTGGGCAATATCCGAGATAATTTTAATCGTTTGTTCTATTGTTTGAACACATTTGCAGAAATAAATTGCGATTTTCAATGCTCCGCGTTCCGAGTGCACAAGTTGAAAGAGCACCTCCTCTAGAAATCGAAAACAACACGAATCATCCGCAAACCAATCACACTTGTTGCCAATTTAGTCATATACAACGATAAGAAATCGATAATTAGCAAAAAAAAACATTGAAAAGAAAAGTAAAATTGAAATACAACTCCATCTATTATTAAGTCCTTGAACACTTTTATTCTCTAATCTATTGTAAATAGGTTTCCTGATGATTTTACTATTATTTATTATTAGCATTTGATTTAATTTATTACTCGGTTATAGTATCCATTAGCAGTTGGCAAAAAAGGAAAAATATGGACTTGTTAATAATTTTTCCGCAAAAACCTAGGTTAGGTGCAAAATCGGTTCACCCTTTTCTCATTTTGCTCCGAATGTTCAGGAGACGAATGGAAAGAAAAACTAATCACATTAAACCATTTTAATTATAAGAGTTTTCCTAAATTACACAAAATATATTCATTTATTGTAATCCCTCAAATTATGTATAAGGAATCAAAAATTGAAAAGATATGAATGTGAATAAAAAAAAGGAATTAAAAATGAATGCGTTTTATTACTAGTTATTTATTAATTATAACATAGGAAATGATGATTTTTCTTTCAATTCTATTTATTATTCAAAAATAAATAAAATAAATATTTCCCACTACATTCCAATAAGGAACTTGGGGTAGTCTCAACCTCAACCAACGGGTGTTAGACTTTCCATGACTATTTGTTTTCATTGTATTATTAGTCAATTAATAGCTAGACCAGTTGTAAACGGATCCAGTCATCCTACTCACCCAGGGAACTAACCCACGGTCTCCGAGGAGGCAGATGAGAGCGTTACCACCTCGGCTATGGGGTGAGTCTATTAATTATTTACTTAATTTTATATTGAGAATGATATTGAAAATTATACATTTTAATTAGAAAAATGTATGAATCGTTTTCAAATTGATTTAATAATTGATTGATTACATGATTTAATTTTTCTTAAAAAAGTTAATCTATTATAGTTTTAATTTAAGTTTTTATATTATATTATTTTCTCGATTTTCGATGTTAAGATTTTTAGACTTTCAATGTGAGCAACTGCCGGCCTGCTATGACATCGCGACCCAAATTTTCGCAATTCTGGATATGCTTCGGATTGTCTCATCATATAGATTGTTTATATAAT
>JXOV01014067.1:0-34077 GCA_001014945.1 Clogmia albipunctata
CGGCTCGAATGTTTCACATTCGTTTCATTCGATAAAAAAAACAGTTGACTTTCACCCTTGTATCACAAATAACTATATTTTATATCACTAATCTTCTATATAAATTGAAATTCATATTTCAAGAAGCACTTTAATACGACGAGTGTAGTTCACAGTAATTGCGTCATTACCGGTAAATTATCTAAAATCTCAATAATTAATTTGAGCTTACTGTCATTTAAAATTGTTGTGAAATCACAAATTTAATGTCATCAAATTTATTGACAATTAAATCTGATTAAATTGAGTTTGTTGTAATGCTTTAATAATAAGCTTCAAATCGTGAAATAATTGCTCTGCGTATAAATACAAATATTAATTTGTTGTATATTTTATACAAAAATGAAGTTTCTTATTGTAACCCTCTCCTATCACTGTAAATAAACCCAGCCCTTGTGATTGTACAAAAAAAATATAAAATAAAAAATTGCGAGTGATAAAGTCAAAAAGCTGTATATAAAATTGTTGAAATAATATTAATTTAAAGATTTTTGAGTTGTTTTTGCAAAGTGTGTGCGGAAACGAGTTTGAATTCGAGTCATGGAATCGTTTCTGAGTTTAAAACCATATTTTGAACTGTAATACAAATTTATGCATTTTTGTTGCTTAAAATTGATATCATGACACTCAAATTTGATCGGTCAAAGTTGTTTTTATAGCCTAAATGCTTTAAAGAATTCTTTAAAGCAAAATATTCGGCTATGAGTAAAAGAGGGACAATTTAAATATTTAAAATTTTTAATTTAGAGCTAAGCAGCTCTTTTTTCATAAAACGAATATTTTAATTTTTGTGTAAATTTATTTAAAAAATGCATAAAATTTTGTATAAAACACGGTCGATAAGCATTGTTAAACACTCTGGACTTCTTTAAGGCACTCGCTGCTCTCATGGCTTAAAACAACCGTGTTTAATAATGCCTTATCTTATCGACCTTGTTGTATAAATATCTATTAATTGTTTTCTCGTCAAACTAAGAAACGCAATCTAAAAAATATTTGATGCACTAATGTTTTAAAAAAGCCGGTTTTTTTATTATCACCTCGTGTTTGTACGTTCCCTCCAAAAATTCTATTACTTTGCAGCAACAAGTGTATTGTGAAATAGTTCCTTCACTCAGTGGTGGAGAACTCGTTCCTATTTCAAAGATATCTCGGCTATATGATTTTATTTTTGATAATACAAACGAAGAATGGATATAACACATTCCTAATATTTTCACATACAAAAACTAAGTAATTAATGAATCCGGCGAACCAAATTTTAAAACACCATTTTTATCACCTGAAAATTAAATTTTACACCAAAATAAAACATCAACATGATTAAAACTTTTATATCTTTAATTTATTTAATACAAAAGCTTTATTAATCATGTTAATTACAAAAAAAATGAATTTTTTTCCAATTCTTTTGGAAAAAAAATTAAACGTCAAATATAGCGACATTATCAATGAAAGCCGTTACCATTTCCAATTGGAATCATTTCCAAGGCGAAAGTGAACATTGTACGCGTACTTACTGGAACCGACTCCTGTAAAAAAATGAACATGGGTAGTTTTAACCTCAACCTCAACGGGCTTAGACTTTTCATGACTATTTGTTTTCAGTGTATTATTTGCCAATTAAAAGCACCTAGACTGGTTGGAAAATGATCCAGTCAATCCTACCAGCCCAGGGATCGAACCCATAACCTCCGAAGAAGGTAAAGATTGATTACCAACCAAATTTGAGCGTTAATTTGCAACCGGAAAAAACGATCGACAAGAAATGGAAGTAAAATCGAAATGAATTTAAAAATCTAATATTCGGTTAAATATGNTCCTACCAGCCCAGGGATCGAAACCATGGTCCCGAAGAGGCAGCCGGAAGCGTTATCATATCGGCTATGAGGCCGGTCTACGAGTAATATATTATTGAATTAAAATACTACATTCAAATTGGTATTAAAAATGTCGAAAATCAAGTTACAATTAAAATATCAAAAAAGCTCTGTTTCTTATTAATTGATTTATTTATGAATTCCATAACAACCAAAACCATTAGTTTGTTCAATAAAATTTTTGAAACACTTGTTTCATGGATCTCTCCTAACTTTAGTAGGATAGAATTTCGTTTGGCTGTACACTCTGAAGAAGAAGAATTTTTTACCATGACTAAACATGCTCACTTCTACTTTGTAATAGCCCGTCGGTATCATGCCCAATAAAACAGAATTTATTTCAATTGGGAAGTAATTAAATCCGAAAATCCCTTTCTGCAAAAGATAATAAATAAATAAATAATTTTAGAGTAAGTGGGAGAAATTACCTGAATAGGACATCTAGCGTTGACCATTTTATCTTGCTTTGCTTTATGAAAAACAATGTCAATTACTGAGTTTGGTTTCCCAGACGAATACTCGCAGAAATCCTCGGTTGAATTAATAAAAAACTGTTGATAACCCGATTTGTATTTGTAAAATAAGACGATTTGCATTTTAAGATCATCGATTTCTTCTGTAAGATTGAGGTGCATTTGAACCAAATATGTGGTCCTATCAAACTGCTTCCAGGAACACTCAAAGTCCCCCACTTTATTCCCAATCTTGTGGCATGATATGTTGGTCAATTTAACATTATACTGAAAAATATAAAACGAAATTAGCTACAACCTTTTGTATAGTTTTCTTTTATTACTTCAAATCCATTAATTCCTACTATTCCAAAAATCAATACTAAAAGCAACACTTTTTCGTCCATTTTGAGTGAATGATGATGATCAATAATGTGTAGTTTTTATATTTGCATAAAATTTACCTTCAATATTCAAACCGGAAATTTAAAATTATTTATTTGAATCATTTATCCAATTTAATTTTAATTTCGATTTTCAGATAAAAATTTGGTGCATTGAATAATATTCTTCAATTACTCAATTACCAACAAAAATTGGAGGGGTCAGAATTCAATACACGTGAATAATTATTTGGGCTACAAGGGTGTAAAGTCGGGTAAATTAGATCGGACTTTACACCCGAGCAATACGTTCGATTTTTTCACTAGTAAAATAAAATAACATAGGTGAAAAAAACACATTATGAAACACATACACGTAAACTTGGGAGATATGGCATACTTTTTGGAAGAAGGGCTATAAATAGTAAAATGAAAAGTGTAGTAAATTGAAATGCTTTTAACTTTGAGCTTAATTATAACTTATTATCATATCAATACATTTAGCCGAGTAAAAAAAAATCTTATAAAACTGACAATTTTACCAACATGATTGGGAGAGATGACTGTAGAGTTCTTTTACATGAATTATAATTTCTTTCAGTATATTTTGGTGCGGAATTCCTTTTTCATGACTAGTGCAATCTGAAAAGTACTTTCTGCAAGACTTACGAGGCTCTGTTTTTGACTAGAACAACATTAAATTAAATCAGCCAATTTTTTTTTATTTTCGCATTTCTTTATATTTGCGATTACATTACCAAAACAAAGTTTGTGCAATTCCGTATCGAAAAGTAGACTTTTCTTAACACAAATTGGTTCTGTAACAATTTACTTTTCTGCACGAAGTGCTGAAATAATTCAAAATTTGTACGCAAATTAGTCACCAATTTAATGAAATTACATATTGTTGTCAAGCCGTATAAATTCCCGTATTTGATAAAGGAAATATATGGTAAAGTGTTGATATGGGTCGGTGTCGTTAAATAAAATTGAACTAAAGTATATGTTGCGTAAAATATTGTTTAATCATTTTTAATCCCTTAAAGAACATTCCGGGGGCTTTAATAAATAATTCTAAACAAAAATGAACAAAATCACTCATACCGTTCTCGAGTTTTATTCTGTCGGAGTTGAAAGTATGTTCTGAACTGTAAACTGTCATTTTATCATTTTCTGTCATGCAAGAATACTTATATAACATAAAGAATCTTTCTTTTTCGAAACCAATACAATAATCTAAATTTCGTAAAGTTTATAAATAATTTATAAACTCTTTTTCACTAAGACACGATTCGTTTTATATTAATCAGAATTTAACACCCTATAAATAAAATATTGGAACATTTAAGGGTTCGGTGCGATCTTCATTTGCTGTGGGAGGAATTTAATCGATTTTCTTTTTATTAATATTTAACGTTGAGTGGCTCAAGGGTTATTCAAGAAATTTATCTTACCATCAACACTATCCGCACTAATGTACTTGGGTATGTTTAGTTATTTGTTTAATATATAAAAGGACAGTGATAATAGGACTTTGGTGAGGCTAAAGTGTAAATAAAGAAGACAATTTATGGACAGACGGTATTTCTGATGACGGAAATTGCTGGTCCATTCAGTCTTCTTCCATTACTTTATCTTCTTTTCCCTTCATTTACTTATGGGATTCTTAATATACATAGACACACATAATTATGTTTCTTCTATTAAATGAGCAATGTTTTGATATAATGTGCCTTGTACAATATTAAATTTGCAATAAATAACAATGCTCTTTCAGGTAATTTAAAAATTTTATCCAAATAAATACCGATAATAAATGTCATCCACAAACAGTTTATTCTCCTTAAACACAAAAGCTCTTTGTCCAGTCTATGGCCGAGCGCATCTGAGGTGGACTAGGAAATTCATGTTTACGATGCCATGTCTGGAAGCATTTTATCGCCCCACGTTCTCTCCCCCTCTCCTCCATTTTACCTGCAAGCCATTACCAAAAAAACAGTTGAACCTGGGATCCTTTCAGCTATTTCGAAAGGAGTCCTGCTAGAAAATGCGCCATAAACTCGTTTTAAAATATTAAGTTATTTATGTCGTTTTGGTGCAAATGTTCGAATCTTAAGGCAGTACTGATGCTTGGAAAATAACCAGTGATGTCTTCTTATAGTACCAATTTTATTCATCTCTTTTAATTTATAGGATTCTTTAGACATGTTTTTAATACACAATTTAGTATACATATAATTTATATTAATTGTTTTTTACAATTTTTATTTGATACGATAGATTAACAAAAAAAAATCTTCAATTGTAATTGTTCGACCGACAGGTATTCAATACCTAGATAAGACCCACTAATATCGATGAAAACCATAATGTTTCTGCTAGTATTTGGCCTCGGTTTCGTGTATGTTTAATTTCGCTGTTGAAATTACAAAAAAAATATTGGTTAGACTCATCTGAAGACGGTTGTTGCATCATTTAAGATGAATGAATTCTTAACATTGATATATGTTAATAATTGAAATAATTATATCTTAAATTTAAATCATGAAAAGAAAATGAATGTAAAAGCTAATTTTTATTTGAAATAATTATTCCTACCTATGTTTTCAATAAATGGGACTTCCATTTTTCCCCCTCTCATTTCCTCTAAGGAACATGGGTTGTCTCAACCTCAACCAACGGGTTTTCGACATTTCGGTGACTATTTGTTTTCAGTGTATTATTAGTCAATTAATAGCACCTAGACCAGTTGAAAAGAAAACCCAGTCAATCCTACCCGCCCAGGGATCGAACCCTTGACTCTGAAGAGGCAGCCGGATGCGTTTCCACATCGGCGACAAGGACAGATAAATGGGACTTCCATACTTTACTCAAATAATATCAACAACTTTCAAGGACAAGTGTGTGAAAAATCTTTAAAATTGTTTAAAATGTCGGGTGGCGCATTTGGTTAAGTGTTATCACAGATTTTAACTCGATGAGAAGAGTTCGAGCCCTAACCAGACCGTAAATTTTTTTTCAAAAAACATTCTGGGATTTGTTTGGTAGATTTACAAAATCGAACAACTAGTATCGTCAATACTATTTGTTCGACTCGGACAGGTATTCAAAGCTTGGATGAAGCACATAGAATCGAAAAGATAAGCCGAGTCTTTCTATAAAAATAGTAATTTGCTAATATTCAATGAACGGATACAGGTGAAAGTTATAAAATAGATACGGATGGTCTTCATTGTATGTGTATTCTGCTTCAGTGGCGCAAACCTGTTATTAAATAGGTTCTATATAAAATCATCAGTTCATGATGCTAATCACATCATAACAAATAATGATTCTTGACTGATATTCAATTGCCAATTGTAGATTGGCAAACGAATAGATATGGCATTTGAAAACTTTAATTACTAATTGGTTAGATCCAGACCGGTAACGTCGTCGTCGAAGAAGAAGAAGTATTATTACTGTGTTATAAGATAAATCTCTTTTAGAAATCCTGTTTCAATCAAAGCCGCTCAACCTTGTATAAGTTGTCCGGATTTTACGTGACGTCATCAGCCGGAAGAAAAATACATGTATCAATCTGGTTGGTGTTAAAATGAAGACTAGACAGATGTATATTTTTATCTAGACTCTATCTTGTACCGAATTTAACACAATTTTCTTAAAATTTCAATACTTTTTGACTGAATTGAGTGATTGATTTTTTGCGATTTCTTTTGAATTTCGTCATAAAATAAGTGATATTCAACTTATTCGATTCAAAAATTATTGTCTTAAGTAGTTATCACACGTCTTTTGTTACAATATTATCGCTAATTTTCTTACATAAAAAATCAAAACAATGAATGGTATCCGGCTGATGACGTTTCACTACTTATACCACCACAGATCCATACAACCTTATTGTTAATTAGCGTTGGTTAATTCGAAATACCCTAGAATTCATTTAATATTGCTCTTCTGATAGTGACCAACCACTTATTATGACTAATTTAAATTTTGGTTTACGTAAAAAAGACGGATATAATGAAATTTTTATGTTATTTTAAACATCCAGTTAGTGTATCAGGTAACGAAATTGTTACCGGTTTTTAAGAANCAAATAATAAAAAAGAGTCTAAAAGCACTCAATTTCATAATTTAAACATAAATGAAACTCAAAGAAATTAAGCTAAATATTCAAAACAAAACAATAAATAAGCATAATTATGAAAATTGCTTTATTTAAATTGTTTTAGTTAATGTCCTTACCTCACACACGGAATAAAATATGGTTGGGCAATAGTTTTATCTTAATTACTCCACAAAAACCATGACTTAATCGTTCAACTATCGGACAAATTAATCTTAAAAATTCATAAACTAGTAATAAATAAAAAAGAGTCCATTAAGAGCATACTTATGTATTAGGATAATTTTTCGGATATCCTTCTAAAGGTCACACTGATGGATGATTTGAGATCTTGAGAACTGGAATTAATTTTGATTGAATAGATAAAAATAAAAGGGACGAAATTGTTTAGTAACACAAATATATCCTCTCATCATCCATCATCTTCATACATCTTAATTATGGCTTGTTTCTTGTATTCTCACAAAACAATATGTTGCAACCTGTTCCTTGGAATAAATTATCTATGATGTTATTATTAAGTTTGTTCAATTGTGTGTGTGTGTGTTGGAAATATGCAAGGCAAAAAACAATCCGACACCGTGGCACCACCAACGAATTTGAATGACTCACAGCGGAGTCGCGTGCAGAATGTATAACACACTGTAATGTGGAGCTCTCTTTCTTTCGTGCTTTTCCTAAGAAGGAAAGGCCTGACGCCCCCAAAAAGTCACCCTTTTTTCATCACACCCCCCCCCCCCCCCCCCCCCCCCCCCCCCGCCCCCCCCCCCCCCCCCACATGAGGGATGAAACCGAGCCACCCTCTATCTAATGGTGAGCGCTTCCGTTAACACAACCGCATAAACATGCATGATGAATGAATTTGGCTCGATACTTTCGGTTTAATTGAATGGAAATTATAAATTTTTCGCCGGGAAGGGATGATGAAAAATTAAAAGNGGAGGCTTCATTGATAACGAAAAATAAAGCCCCTCTGCGATTTGCAATGTTTTATATGTTTGTGTGCGAGGGCCCGAGACCAAGAGGAGTAGTAAATAACGGGAAGTGGATTTTACGGTAAACAAGGAAAAATGCGTGACGTCCACAAAAGGAGCAAGAGAGAATTTCACGTAATGAGCACTTGGGTTTCGTTTCCTTTAATTCAAGAATCGAGTACATTGTGCTGTTGTGGCTGGAAAAAGTGTATTGTAAATTGTCCAAAGTTGGCACATTTCTAAATTAACTCGAAACTCTAATTCTCCTTGCTCATTTACCGGAAACTTGATCATCCTGTTTTCGTACAAAAGCTGACACGACTGAGGCTTTACTGGAATTTCCTAATGATTTTAACTCGACCTTACATATTTTTTTTATTAAATTTTCCTTCTTACTCGAACACTAAACGCTTAATTAAGGAATTCGCAAATATTGTCCTAATTACGAACCTTGTCTCGAGTTCAATGAAATAACCAAGAAATGTTATTCGAAGCCTTTCAGTTAAATTCCAATTAATTATTATTTAACACATGTGTAAGGTATCGAATATTAATAGCTTTGATAGGTTCTTCATAGGGTTTGATTAATTGCTCAGAATTCCTAAAAGTTCCTTTAACTTGTATAAATTTTAAGGGATGGATATTATTCCTGTAGCCTTTTATAAGAAAAGGTTGGCATGTGACCTTTAAAACCTAAAGATCTGACTTGACATTCCCAAATATTTGAATACCCATTTACACCTTTTCTTCCTTAAAGTCAATTTTATATAAAGTCTTTATCATAATCTTATTTTAAACTCAATTTTAACTCAATTTTGGAAAATGAAATAAAGCTATATTGGTTGCTTTTATGTTCTGAATAATTTATAATATTGAAAGAGCTATGTGCAAGTAAGAAAAAAATATATAGCTTTCTCCATCTTGATTTTTAAGAAAACGAATGTTTTTATAATTTTTGTGTTTATTTATTTAAAAATGATTAAAATTTTTGTATAAAACGCGGTCGATAAGCAATCATATTTACCTTTTTGAAGCACTCGATACGCTCGTAACTTTATAGTATCCTAGGGTATAATAATGTCTTATCCCATCGATCTAGTTGTATAAATAACTATGGTAAGCGCATTTAAGCGCGATGAAGAAATCAAAGAAACTTCGTAAGCATATTTCNATTAAAATTTTTGTATAAAACGCGGTCGATAAGCAATCATATTTACCTTTTTGAAGCACTCGATACGCTCGTAACTTTATAGTATCCTAGGGTATAATAATGTCTTATCCCATCGATCTAGTTGTATAAATAACTATGGTAAGCGCATTTAAGCGCGATGAAGAAATCAAAGAAACTTCGTAAGCATATTTCCAGACGACTGTCGTTGGTGGTACTAGGTGGCGAACGTGTCAATTTGTTAATTTCCAGACACAATACATTTAAAGCTGACTCAGTTTGAAACCGAGTTGAAAGCAAAGCAAACTGTCTTTTTTGTATGAATTTATCTTGCTGCCCTTCTAGGTGGCGCGCGTTTAATGTCTTATTACTAAACATTAACTGTTTTATAATACATAGCGGTAATAATTATGTGTGTAATAATGCTTATCATCCAAGTTTTATACTAGACTTTATGCATTTTAAAGCATATTAACATAAAAATTTAATCAGAGTGTGCTTTTCCTACTGTATGAAACCTGGCCCTCGACGTCCCGACATCCATCCCGTATAATTTTAATGTAATTTTTCAAAGACTTTCCGAATTATCTTTTAATATGTGTTTATGTCTTTAAATTTAAAAACACTAGTGCTGCGCCACCTAGAAGTACAACATGGTAATTTCATACAAAAGCTGACTGTCTTTACTGTGTTTGACTGTCTCTCTGACTTTCTTTTCGTTTTAAATGTATTGTGATGTAACTGGAAACTTCCAAATCGACACGTTCGCAAACTAGTGACAAAACTTTAACTCGAATCTGACGTATGAATTAAATTTAAAATGGAATTTTTTCTTTAAAACACTGTGCACATAGAATACGGAAGATGTGTTATCAATAAAACAATGACAGTTATCAGATTATATAGTGAACCTCCTTTAAATATAAGTTTTACCAAAATTTTAATTTAAATCCATTTATTTGCATTAGTATTGGTTTCGTTTACAAATATAATTCGAATTCCAGTAAAATTCCAATAATTCCATTAATTATTTTACCATGTCTTTCGAGACGGTTTACCACTATTGATTCCTGTATTGGCATTGGTTTCGTGTACAAACATAATTATTGTATAATGTATAATTTTATTAATCTTCTGATTATAACATGATTCGTATACAAACAAACATAATTAGAGTTCCAGCAAATTTCGCAAAGAAGAAATTTCTTCCCGTTTTCCCGAGTACGTGGTGAGCGACTACTGACTTCTATGTAAAATTTGATGAAAATCTATCACGGAGGTCGTTCTTCATTAATAAAGTAAAATCATCAGTGCTTCAAAAACGTCTTTGGCAGAATAAATACTAGTAAATTTTATGCAACAAAAGGGTGTAAAGTGAACTGTTTTCAACTGAGTAGAGCAAACTTTTTTGTGAATTAAAAACTTTAACAAATTGTATAGCAATCTTCTTAAAAATATACTATATAATGGAATATTTATTCACAGAGAATGAATTTCTTTTCGTACTATTGCGAAACGTGATTCCAATAATATAATTCTATTTGTTTATTGAAATTAGCTCGAAATGCATTTCAACTATACAATTAAAATTGCATATAACTAAATGCATAGAATGAAAATTGAAATAGCGTTCCAATTGAAATATGGAAAAAGTAGTTCACATTTAAATTTGGGGCACTAATCGTGGGGGAGGGATCGGAATCGGCCGATGCCTGATGCACAGCACATTGTGCGGATCATAAAAACTGGACTATTTTAGTAGTTATTGATTTTCTGTGTTCCATGTTGGGTATAGGTTAGTCAACCACAGGCGTCAAGTTCATAAAATTGGGAACGAAATGCGTGTATTCCGAAACCCGATGAAGATCGCAAAAAATGCTAGACTAAAAACGACCAATAAAACAATTTATAGCTTGTTGGCACGTGGGCAGCTATCGCTTTATTTGCAGTAAGATATTGACTGCAATGGAACAGACAAAATCTAGATAAATATTTGAAATAGTAATAAAGTTCTATGTTTTAAAAGATATGTATGTAATCTTGTTTCTATGAGATGAATCTCATTTGAAATACATCAAATTAATCGCAAAAACATTAGTATCTTAAAATCATTTCTTTTCCTCGACCATTTTTGCTTGAACTTTGAAAGCCATCTTATTATTTTTCATAGGGTTTTAATTTAATTTTGTTTTATATATAAATTTATAAAAAGTGTCACGAGTATTATTGTATCCTTCGTTAGGGGATCCATTGAATTGAATGAAAAGGCCTTTATTCCCTTAATATTAAAAAGATTATGCATTTTTTACCCTTAAACCATCATAAAGATGATCCCAAGGGATTAGAGTTTGTGAAATATGTTTGATAATTGAAAAGAAAGTTTTTTTTTTGAATTTTTGGGACGGACTATATTTTAATATAAGCTACAATAAAGCTAAATAATCCTAATATATAAACTAAATGTCTAAAAATTAAATTGCTAATACATTAAAAGCTGCTTAATAAGACCACGTAATACTGACAATTGCTTTATCCAGATAATCGGGTAATACAGACATCATCGCGGCCCAGTGTCTTCAATAAGCGGCCCTTACTTTACTTCTTTTAAAAATTAAAACGATAATCAAAATATTATTAAAAATTTTATTTTGTTAATGTACTCTTTTGTGTTTGATAATATTTATCAACCGAGTGTTATACAAAACATTACGCATTTTGAATCAATTAACAAAGCAGTAAAATTATATTTTTCTTTTTATCATTTGGTTTTTACTGTAAGTATTTGAATACCAAGCTAAAAACTATGTTTTATGATAAATAAGTTAATATCAAGTACAATTGCAGTAAATTCATTGAACCTTGTCTTCGTTTAATTGGTTTTGTTATATGTCACGTTTTTAAGAGTGAAAATGTGTGTTTTTTCACTACTGAATTAATAGTTATTTATACAACTAGGTCGATATGATAAGGCATTATTAAACAGTTGGTCTTTTAATGTCACGATCGTAAAGAGTAGTTTAAGGCCATTTGCTTTAATGATGTCTTTACAATTTTTTTCTAGATCTGGAATCATATGCTTTTCGATATCCATTTGAGTTTCGTAATGTTTCACTTTATGGCTCTCAGTGAAAATTTTGAATTTTTATTTCACTAGTGAAAAAAATGTCATAAATTGTCTAACAAATTTGTCTCAAAGTCAAAATTTGGTCGCCATTGTTGCCCTTAAACTACACAAAATATTGGTCGGAATATAGGACGGACAGTGATTATGTTTCAAATTAATTAACGTTTCCTGTTTTAAAATTTTATTATTTACCGTTTCAGCCATCTGCATATAATTTGGCTATTTTTGTTCGATTTTGGCACATTACGTAGATATCAGAGATAAATCTGCTTATCTGTACTGTAAGTAAATTATAGTAACAGCATTATATTGCTTTAAATGAAAATTTATTTTAAATAAATTAAAACAAACAAATGTTTGTCACAATAAAATAGGCATTTGCCTTATTAGTTTGAATTCAAACCGTTAACGGTAACTTTGAAATTCAAGATTTCACTTGAAACATTTGTGAAACATGTCAATTTTTAAATTTTCCTTGTTAATAATGAAATTTAATGTAAAATTGTAAAAATTTCAGTGCTCATGAGTGGAATGGGTATAGTCTTGTTTTTTTAACTCAGAAACGATGAAATACTCGCCTTCGGCTCGAATGTTTCACACTCATTTCACTCGTTAAAAAACAATTGACTTTACACCCTTGTAGCGTCAATAACGAGGATTGCTAATTTTTTGCATAAGTGTAAATTTTATAACTCGGAAACGATGAAAAAATCGTCTGCAATTATTTATACTCGTTTCCTCATTAAAAAATTAATTGATTTTAAGCATTTGTGGGACAATTTTGTTTAAGCACTAGACAGTAAAAAAATCTATGAAGATATCAATTTTATGGAACCAAAATGAACAGATTTTTATATAATATTAACACATAACATATTTGAACTAATTTTATTTAGCGTACAATTTAATGAATAGCACATCTTAAAAGTTTCAATTTAAATATTTAATTACTATAAAAAAAACATTAATTAATCTTTTATATTCAAATATTAGTTAGAGTACCAAAGTTTAAGCAAAACATGAACATTATAAGTTAATATGATTTAATAACTAATAAAAATTTCAGAACAAAAAACTGAAAGTTTGCTCAGAAATCTGATATTCCAATTTCCCTATAATTAAAAGTGTGCAAAACTAGAGGTGTCGCACACCAATATTGTTTACAAAACATTGGTGACTAATAGCCGAGTGTCCCCACAGAAATAAAAAGCGTAGAGTCTTGGTATCGGTTACGCCACCACCCTGTGCTCAGACACTCACCCCCATTCGCCTTTCGTGTGTGCTGCCGTCTCTGTCTGTTTTTATAGTCGTCATTGGCCATTTTCGCCCACGGCGCGCTGTCGAATCGATAAATCCGGTGCTTAGTGCGCCGAATCCTCCTCGTACACTGTACATAAACTATCCCAACGAGAATGTTACCGAACCTGGTCGCCGTCAGTTGCAGACGGAACTTTCCCGTAGCACGTTTAACCCGCGTCGTCGCCTGGCAGTGTCTCCTGTCAAGGAAGAAGAGGGTGTGTGTGATGAAGTGAAGAAATTTAGCAAATCTCACATCTATGTGGCACAAAGTGCAATCCAAAATGTTTTCCCTGGAATTGATCAATTGATTAAGAGTTCATTTTCACGAGACACACACTCTAGTGTGCAAATTTAGTGGATCACTTTAGGAATTAGTCTGGATTAGTTGTGTTAATCAGAGGTGAGAAAAGAACTGTTTTGTGTACTTAAAATAGTGTGTTATTCCATTAAAAGGACTTTAATATAAGTTTCCTTTCTTAAATTGAAAGAATACCCAAAAAATATGGTGCTAATTAGGTGAAAATTGGATTTTTCTCTGTTTTTTTTATCGTACTCCGCCATCTTGGAACCAAATACAGATCCTTGGGTATAGTTATGTTAGAAGTTTGTCGACGGAATACACAGTTGATACCAGTGAGCATGCGCCAACTTTAGTCCCATTCGAAGGAAAAGTCGGAAAAGTTCCATTCGGTGTTTGTGGTGATTCAAATTTGGAAATTAAAAGGGAAAAAGTCCAAATAAAGGACTTTAAATATGGATATAGTGAACAGTGTGGTTTTTCCTAATGATTAATCGGTCGTTGTGTCTCTTTCCATAAGGATTAAGCTCATTAACCTTGCGTAATTTCAAGGTAAAAAAACTGTACCTAAAGTAATCTGAACTAATTATTAAGTTACTAATCCCTTCAAGGGAAACCCAATTCCGAAGGCTTTTCCAGACAAAGAAAATGGATTAACGGCCTTAAATGACGGTTTTTCGCATTGAAAATCGGGTGACTCATCCATTGTTTCACAGTGGTAAAGGACAATAATGCCAATAATAATATTTTTGCGACGTGCAACGAAAAAAAAAATGATGAAATGAAAATAGTTGATTATAAATGGTCTCGTTTATTTTCTCCATCCCAAAATGGAGACACATCTCATTTACATGGTGAGGAAACAAGAGAAAGACATATTTCATTGATGGGACTTGGAAAATTTGAAGTGACTGTCTGGAATTTTGGCACAACTACGCAAATCCCACAAACACAGGCACTCGTAAATGGCTGGCGTTGCGCCCAAAATGGAAAAATATTTCCCATTTTTGCCAAACATTTTCCGAAATGTTTTCGCCAGAGACGCAATTTTCTCCGCTTTGCTGGCTGTAAGGATAAGAAGTGCCTCACTCCTAAGGAGATGTATGCAAAGTCGGTCTGAATGAACATCTATTTTTACGCGGTGGGGGCTGAAACGAGAATGGGGATGGGGTTGGCCATGAACTCTCCATATGTTAGTCTCTCTCTCTGCAGAATAAATTCTGTGGTGGAATTTAATTGAGATTCAACCAAGGGATGTTGGACGGAATTAAAAAGGGACTGACCTGTTAACTGGAAATTGTCAAGACCTATATTTTTAGTGCTCATATGGAAAAGTTATAAATAAATTCAACCCCACAATTGACGCAATTCTCACCCCTTCCTCAAACCAAGTGCAATATTTGTTTGAAAATTATTATGATTCATTTTATTCGCCTTTGAAATTGGTCACAGAATATTAGTTATTGTTTAATTGTATTGCAATTTAATTCAATTCAATATACTTATCTATTAATAGACTTTGTCATTAGCGTTTCATTGCATAACGGAAAGATAAAGGAAAGTCAATTTCCGTCAAATAGTCTGTTTGAATTTTTCTATTAGTTTATCTTTCTTGTTTTATTTTAAGCCTGACATTTTAATGTCTTCATTGGGTTAACATTAAAATATATTAATTAAAAAAAGAAAGTGCTCGTTCTTTAACTTAAAATAATTGTATTAATCAACGATTTCTTATTTTTACCCAAATAATAAGAACATGTGCTCACTGAAAAACAAAAGTCTAAGCACCGTTGATTGAGGTTTAGACTACCCCAAGTTCCGTACTGGAATGTAGTGGGAAAATATTATTAATTAGGATTATGTATCCAATAATTATATTCATTATTATATATTTCACGTGGAATTAAATGTGACTTACTTATTTATATAATTAATATTAAACGTATTAATGTACTTCAATTAATTTATTGTTAATTTGATTGTGCAATTTAAACTTAATATAATTTAAATTGTTATTTTTAGAGTAATTAATTCTGAAAAGCTTTTATGTTTATGTCAATTATGAAATGAATTAGGTCATGTACATAGACGGAAACATAACATTTATATTAAAACGTACAACTGTGGCTTTTCTATTAAATACGATTATATTAGGAAAATATATTAGATTCTAATTGAACTCATTTTGTTTTATAGCTTATATTAGTCAAGTTCTAATACTTAAAAAAACTATTCAATATTTAAAAAAAAATTAAAAAATGTCTTTATAAAATTTAAATAATAGTTATTTGTAATACAAGGTTGTAAAATGAGTTGTTTTTTAATAAGGAAACGTATGTGAAATATAAGCAGTTAGAGTTTTTCATTGCTTCCGAGTTAAAAAACAGTTTTTGCACTCAAGCAGTTCATAAACTTTGTTTAATTTCCTTAAAAGTACACGAAAAATAATTTGAAATATATGGCCGTTATATAGGTGTAAATTAAAAAAGTGAAGCTTATCGTTAAAAATAGACCCAGAATGATTAATTGATTTTGAAAAAAAAAAAAAATTATTTCTAGACTATGATTTTTACTAGTGAAATAAAATTTCAAAATTTTCACTAGTGCGATAAAGTCACAAAACTCAAAGCTTTAAATTTAACTAAAAAATCATACTTAATAAATTGAAAGTTGTCATTGTACTGTTTTTATACGATTTTAAAACATAAATAAGAAAATACCGGTTAATAAGACATTGAAAGGAAGTGGAGATTTGGTCCTACTAACTGGACGTCACACTAATCATATTAAAGAAAATAAACAAAATAATACTCGGTTTTACCAATATGTACTTAATTAATCATTTTAACCCGCCTCTGTGTCCTAGTGGTTAGCACTCTAGACACCCTCCTCGAGGTCGTGGGATCAAATCCCGGGCAGATATTTTTCTAGCGCGAAAAGTTACCATTTGTGTATATCAATTACATTACGAAATAATATTCATAGCGAATTATAAATTTGTAATGGCGCAAACAAATAAATGAAATGGGCGAATTGACTGGATCCGTTTACAACCGGTCTTTAGGTGCTATTAACTGACTAATAATACACTGAAAAAACAAACAGTCGTGTACAGTCTAACACCCGTTGGTTGAGGATGAGACTACCCCTAGTTCCGTCGTAAATGTCTGGAGAATAATTTATTTATTATTATATTACGAAATAACTTGAAACTAAGATTAATTAACAAAGAGGTCGAGGGTAGTTTCTTTTAAGTGACCGTTGGGTCCGTTTGAGTCAGTCAAATGACCACAGCAGATATTTGTTGTATTGTCTACACACTACTTTAAAATTCTTTTCTCACTCAATTTAAAATAATTTTCTTGAATCATACAAACCAAAACAAATTTTGATATTTCGAAGATGACGTCATCACCACAGTCGCTTAGTCAGGTTATTACAACAAAAAATAATCGTCATGACTTTTCTGTGTCGAGTGACTTTGATCGAAACAAAAATTTTACGCAATAAGTCCATAAAATATAAATATTTTTTTCTGTTTTCGCGAATCAGTGATAGTTTGCTATCTATTACTGTCTGTCAGATTCAAAGTCAATCATGGAAAGACTAAGAGCGAAATTTCTCTAATCTTATTGTCATGTACTTTAGCCGGTCTCAAAACCGACAAAAACCGGATGGTCATTATAAGCACATAATTATATCCGTTTATTTTTTAAATCCTCTTACATATAAACCAAATTTCGCTCTTAAATTCGTCATATTAGGCAGATGGTCACTATAAGCGGTGGTCATATTTACCGGATTCTACTGTAGTGCTTTGTGGTACAAATTGTTCGTAGATTGTGAACTGTTTATTGTGAACAAAAAAGGGAGCACTAATTTTGTCTAGAGAAAAAAGCTACACACAGTACATCAATGAAAAAACTTACTTTTCTATATGGGATTGCAAAAACAATATTTTAATTTTTTTAATTTGTGTTAAGTTGTAAATGACTTAAAGAAATATAATTTATTTCTTCTAAATATTTTGAATCTCCGGTATTTTTATTATGCATTTCATTTACCGGTAATTATAAAAAACTATTTTTAGTCAAAATATTGGCTATCAAAACCAAGCTTGGAGTAAATAAATTATATAATATTATTCATTACAAGTAACTGGTTATATTTATAATAAATATTTAGACATGTTTGTTATTAAATTTAAGTTTATCAGCTATATTTTTTCTCAAATAATAATAAACAGACAAAATATTCAATGAAAATCGTGGGAAACCCCCTTAATCAATGTTATTCAAAGGGGTTTTCAAATAAAAAGTCAGTATTTCGTAAAAAAAAATATTATAAATGACACATAATACAGTTCTCATCTATATTTTGATATCAACTTTATATTGATTCTGCGCAATAAGTAATTTTCACTGAATTGAGTCATTAATTCTGGTATTTTATTGTTTCAGGATTGAATTTTAATCTCACGCTCTAAACTAAATTGAAAAGATGTCGTCAGTAAAAGTAGCTGTGCGGGTTCGGCCGTTTAATTCCCGAGAGATCGGCCGGGACTCGAAATGTATCATCGAGATGACGGGATCGACGACGACCATCACCAATCCCAAAGTTCCGCCCGGAACTGCAGATTCCGTAAAGCGCTTCAACTTTGATTACTCGTACTGGTCACACGATGTACGTCTATCTCTCTGGATGTTGTGTAAAGGGTTTTATTGATAATCCATATTGCATTTTTCAGCCCGTCGATTCGGATTTCACGACTCAAAGCATGGTGTATGGGGATATTGGTGAGGAGATGCTGCAACACTCTTTCGATGGATACAATGTCTGTATCTTCGCCTATGGACAGACTGGTGCTGGAAAATCTTACACAATGATGGGCAGACAAGAAGTAGAGGGACAAGAGGGAATCATTCCAATGATTTGCAAAGATTTGTTCCGACGCATTCAGGAAACGACTAGTGATAATTTGAAATATAATGTGAGTATACCTTTTTTCAACCTAATATACAAATTAATTAGGGACAAGTTTCGATAAAATAGTAGGAAATAGTAGGAATTGATTAGGAAATAGCCTCTAGACCACTGGGAACGGTTTTGGATTGATAATGATATTCTAGAGTCAAACTAGACAGAAAAATAGTAATTATTATATTATTTGCCTGGAGGATGTAACCAAGCTGGATACCAATGGACACCAAAGCATTTAGATACGTCTAAGATATCATCACCTAACCCTATATGCAATTAATTTTGCAATTTCTGTAATGATAATAAGGGGATCCATTTAAAATGTGGCGCCAAAAATAATCAATTTTAGACGGATTCCAAATAACTTGAATGTTCGATGATTTGCTAATAAGATAATAGAATAAATAGACTACCGATTAACTTTTATTAGATAAAAATCGACCTACCCTTTATTAATTATCAACCATGGTGTTCCATTTAGAATGCTAGCCACTGCACATTAAAATTAATTATTATTTTCCAATAAGTGGTTACAATTTCATATAAGAGACTTAGGAGTATCTGGTTTTAAAGAAAGCAATGAATGTTTATTTCATTATAAAGAGAAAGTTATTCCATTTATAAAAACGATAATATCACCCAAATTGTTCCCAGGGTTAAACTCACAACACCTAATCGTTTGCATGAATTTTCCAAGTTCAATTTGCCCATTTGAGGCTGACTCGAGTGTCCTTGATAATTTCACGAATTTAGACTTTGGATATTTAAGTTCGATTAATGAGTAGTTCTATAAATTATATATTTTACGTATTCACGAAGAAAAAAGTCTTAATGTGGTAAATTTCATGATTTATATGGTGAAATGTGAGTACGAAGGCCTGAAAGTGCTTGAATTTTGGGAATTTAAATTTTGCTTTGTTTAAACGTTTGTTATTTATAGTAATAATAATGTAATTGCAATGAAATAACTTAACCATGATACAGCAATCGTTGCCGGTCTGGATCTAACAAAGTAATTTTTCATTGTCAAACGTATCATATACGTATGTCTTATTTATTCATTTGCCAAATTTTTACAATTGTCAGTTGATTAACAGTCTACAAATTAATATTTGTTATTTTATGGTTAGTGCTATGAGCATATAATTCTATATAAGGCCAAGATTGACAGGATTTTGCTACATGAGCTATAAAAATGCTTCTCCATTTCATAAGTATCCTTTTTTTGAAAGGCAGCCAATTACTAGTAGAAAGATCCAGGTTATCTCTTTGATTCTATGAAAACATATTTGGGTCGAACAAATAATGTTGACGATAAAAGTTGTTCGACAGTTAAGGCCGGGGACACAAAGAAAGTAACATACATTAAAAACTGACTTTCTTTTATCAAAATGAAATCTCTCATTGGAAAACCCTATATTAAATAAATAGCTTCAAAATAAAGTGATAAGTAAAAGTGAATTTTTATTGTAAAATTCAGCTAATTATTTAAATAATTATCAATGGGTCTATTCTAATCCCTCAAAAAAATTAATTCCAGGTTGAGGTCAGTTACATGGAGATTTACTGTGAGAGGGTTCGTGATTTACTTAACCCGAAGAACAAGGGAAATTTACGAGTCCGAGAGCATCCCCTTCTCGGTCCATATGTGGAGGACTTGTCCAAACTGGCGGTGACCAACTACCAGGACATTCACGACTTGATTGACGAGGGCAATAAGGCGCGGACAGTGGCAGCAACAAACATGAACGAGACGAGTTCTCGTTCTCACGCCGTGTTCACCATCTTCTTCACACAGATAAAACACGACGAAATGACGGACCTGATCACGGAGAAGGTGTCCAAAATCAGTTTGGTGGATCTGGCTGGATCGGAGAGGGCGGACTCCACCGGAGCCAAGGGCACTCGACTCAAGGAGGGAGCCAACATCAACAAAAGCTTGACAACTCTCGGCAAAGTAATTTCGGCGTTGGCGGAAGTGGTAAGCATGATTGATTGGATCCTCTTAGTATTCGTGACTCATAACATTTTACATTCTCCCATCTCTCGCTAACTCAATCACAAATTCCGATTGGATTTTGTTAAATTAAACAGTCGGTACGTACCCAAAGAGAAAAGAAATGATTTCAATTATTCATTTGGCGAAGAAAATGCACCAGTGGGACTTTTGTATAATATTTATGTTCTTTCTCATTTTCCAGGCGGCCAAAAATAAGAAGTCCAAAAAAGCGGATTTCATTCCATATCGTGATTCAGTATTAACCTGGCTGTTGAGGGAGAATCTCGGCGGCAACTCCAAGACCGCAATGATTGCCGCAATCTCTCCAGCCGATATCAATTATGATGAAACATTGAGTACTTTGAGGTTGGAATTTCGTAGTTTTGTGGTTTTGAATAATTTAAATTAACAATTAAATTTATTTATGCAGATATGCTGACAGAGCCAAACAGATTGTTTGCAAAGCTATTGTTAATGAGGACGCCAACGCTAAACTTATCCGAGAACTCAAAGAGGAAATTCAGAAGTTACGAGAACTACTCAAAGCCGAAGGAATCGAAGTTCAAGAAGGTAATACCAATTCTGTTTATTCCCCAATTATAAGATTGATTCAATATAATAGTATATCGTCCAATTAACAAACAATAATTGGATTAATTACGAATAACAACATATAACAACTATAAATGTTATATCGTCATTTCTAAAACAGATTTCATAGATAATAACTAGTAAATAGTGATTATCGATAAATGTGATATAATAATTAAGGTGTTATCTAAATCGTTAAAATAGGGTGCAAAACCTATTACTATACCTTAGTATTTTCACATTAACATTAGTTATAAAATAGTGTTCAAAAGCTTTGAGTAATATATACTATTTCTTCATTAAAACAAGATGAAAATAAAGTATAAATGGTTGACTTTTACCATTAATAATACTGGTGTAATCAATCAATTATGTAAATATTGAATCAATCTAAATGTGTAGACAAAAGAATTGATGTTAGGATAAAAGAACCTTGGACAAAGTCTTTTTTGTTGGAACTATCGTTTATAAGGACTCTAGATTTTGGATGTTTTTCAATTCAAAATTAATCATTCGACTGACATCATCCCTATGTATCAATAAAAACATAATTTATATCTATATCTATAAAAGACCTAAATTGAGAAGCGAAATGAATTATGTGTATGTGTTTTCGTAGGCCCGGACGGTAAAGTGGTTTGTGAGAAACGAGATACCAATAGTAAGTAGAGCTAATGGTGGCTTCCGCACACACCACAGATAAACACACATGTATATTGAACAATTCCATAAGATTTATCCAGTTTGAATGAATGGATAAATCGATTTTTGAAATACATAACTGTTGCTACCAAGTACATTTTACTGCTGCCCCACTGGTAAAAAGCTGGTACCACCAGGGCAAAAGTTACGTCAAAGTCGCCACCATTTAGATTAAAAAAAGCAATGAAAAATAAACACAAAACCAAAATGTGTATAGTACCGCAAAGTGTGATGGAATTGTAATGGTTTTCATTTGATCATCATTAATCATTGTCAAATTACAGAATTGGTGACACTACATTTATTGCCTCATGCTCTCTATCTCTCCTTAGTTTTGGAAATTAGCCATCTCATTGGGACGTTATGCTGTTTGATTTCCTCTTTTTGTAAATCACTTGGTTGCGGCTTTTATGAAATTACCAACACATTCCATAAGTCTTGAGACTAAATGCTGATAGAGTAAAACTAAGATTCTTCTTCTATTTTAAAGCTTAAATGACATGGTTAAAATTAAAGTAGTATTTGCAGATTGTCTTCAATTATCTTTTAAAAATCGTACTAATTTATGTAAACGTAATATAGAGTGCAACTATTATTTTAATTTAAAGTATTATAAATGCCTTTTTATAGTCTTTTTCTTTCTTGGAGTTCGTTTGGAAAACTTTTAAATTTGCTAAGAAATTAGTCTCGAAACTTATTGAGTGACAAGGATAAATAAGTTGAAAGAAATTGGACAGTGTTGATGAAAACAAGTAGTGTCCAATCGGCGGCTGCAACTCATCAGGGTTGGACCATTATTTGGTCAAAATTGTGGAAGAAAATTTTTGAATGAAAAATGGTCTTTTTGGCAAATTATTGGTTTTACAAATTTTTGTCCAACCTGTTCTGCTTTATCATCATTTATCAAAATCGATGTTGAATGGTATTATCGATAAGATGAAATTATCAATCTAAAACCGTGTGTTTGTATTTGTAGAGGATGAATTCACAATCAAAGAGAACATCATCAAAAACATACAGACGTCTCCCAATCACAAAACTGGGCGGGCCAGGACTGGTTCGAGCACGGAAATGGCTGTTGATCAATTGCAGGCCAGCGAAAAGTTGATTGCTGGTACGATTGTTAAGAGAGAAAAAGTTTAAGAGTTGTTTTTGAATACAAATTTGATTAATATTTCAGAACTGAACGAAACATGGGAGGAGAAGTTGAAACGTACTGAACAGATTCGCCTGCAGAGAGAAGCTGTTTTCGCAGAAATGGGTGTTGCTGTGAAGGAGGATGGAAATACGGTTGGAGTGTTCTCACCAAAGATGACACCACATTTGGTGAATTTGAACGAAGACCCCACTCTGTCGGAATGTCTCTTGTACTACATCAAAGACGGAATCACACGGCTGGGCACTTCAGAGGCGAACCTGCCCCAAGACATTCAACTGTCCGGACCGTACATCCTCAAGGAACATCTGGTTCTAGAGAACAAAAACGGGGTAGTGACGTTGATCCCCCACTCAGAGGCTTTGGTGTATTTGAACGGGCGCAAAGTGACAGAACCAGAAGTATTACAAACCGGATCTCGAGTCATTCTCGGCAAGAATCATGTGTTCCGCTTCACACATCCGGAACAAGCTCGACAGAATCGTGAAAAGGCGGCCACCGAAAAGGAGGGTAACGGGGAAACGGTGGATTGGAACTTCGCTCAGTGTGAATTGCTGGAGAAGCAAGGTATTGATTTGAAAGCGGAAATGGAGAAACGTCTAGTGGCTTTGGAGGAGCAATTCAAACGCGAAAAACTGCAGGCAGATCAAGAGTTTGAAGAGCAGAGGAAATCGTATGAGGCTCGAATTGATGCTCTTCAAAAGCAAGTCGAGGAACAATCGATGACGATGTCAATGTATAGCAGTTATACTCCAGAGGATTTCCACCCCGAGGAGGATATATTTGGTAAGATTTATTTAAATATTCCGTATTTTCCTCACATTTAAGGATTTGATAAATTTTTTTGCAATTAAAGCCAAGTTAGTAAAATGAATTTTAGCAGGTCCAAGAGCGAGAATACGTTTGCATACACTCAATCAAATAAGATTGTGGAGAGAAGTAGCATATATTGAAAGAGAAGTGTTTAAATTTTCTTTTCTTTTTTTAAAGGGCGCTTCACTTAGCCTGCTCTGGAGTTATTTAGTCAGCATTTAAATGATTTTTCTGTCGATAAACGTAATTAAAGCAAGCTAAGTGTGGTGCTATTCTATAAATAGGGTGTGCAAAGGTGAGAGCGTCTTAAATTCAATACTGGCCTTTTGCGCTCGTTGTAAAATGGCCAAATTATAAACCCCTTTTTTTTTAAAAAAAATAGGGTCGTTCTCTTTTACCCTGGTTTTTGGGAAAAATGTAATTATTTAATTTCAGTAAAACAATTCAAGTTTAATATTGAAATAAAAAAGAATTCGATCTTGCCAGGAGTCGAACCTGGAATCTTCTGATCCGTAGTCAGACGCGTTATCCATTGCGCCACAAGACCATGAATATGGATCTGAAAATTTTCAAGGAGGCGCATGGTACTCTAACTATCAATCTTAATCCTGTAAGAGACAAATAACGATAGGCCTCAATATTTTCAAAATACTTTATAATAAAAGACCTTTCCTCACAAAGCAGTTTTATGATCTAGGGCAATAACGGTTACAGTCCTTATCTAAGCTGTTAATGACGGTTAACTTAAGCTATATAATAAAAAAGAAATGCATTTTCAGCGTCAAGTGAAAATTGCCTATAATCAAAAATTCCAAAGAGGTTTTATTGCATTCCAATTATTACTTAAGCTTCCATATTTTAGAGCATTGGACAATCAACTACGGCAAGCCATTTCTATAAATCTTACGCATTTGTTTTTTGTGTAACAAATTTGTAAAAAATATTTTTTGTTATAATGACAATAACAATTCAATCATGTTTATATTATCAAAATATGGTATGTATTAGAATATACATATTTACGTGCTAACGTCAACATAAAATTATTATTAAAAGCAACCCAACATACTTTCGTGACACTCATAATTTAACATTGATTATATTTTCAAATTTGACAGAAGTAGTTTAAAATTATCTAGATAAATGAAAAAAAACCGTATTATTAAAATAATTGCGACAAAGAAAAAATAAAAAAGTTTTCGATCTTGCCAGGAGTCGAACCTGGAATCTTCTGATCCGTAGTCAGACGCGTTATCCATTGCGCCACAAGACCATGGAAATGGATTAGAAAATTTTCGGGGAGGCGCCTGGTTCAATGATCAGTATTAAAATAGGAACTTTTTATGTTTGGCGAATGCAATCAAAATTCTCAGTTGGTAATAGTTATTTGAATTATAAGGAAACGACGAAAACTCGCCTTCAGCTCGTTTTTTCCACATTCATTAACTTATTAATTGACTTTACACCCGAACAGGAAATATTTCAACCTTTAATAGTTATTTATGCTACAAAGGGTGTAGAATCACAGTATTCGGTATAAAAAACGAGTTTAATAAGCTTAAAAATTGAGTCGATAGCGAGTTTTTTCATTGTTTTCACAGTAGAGAAAGGATTATAATGAGAAATTATTTCTCATATTTATAATAATTTTGAAATTCTACTGTTTGTTATAAAGTCAATTACAATAATTTATATATAAAATACTCCCAATCCAATAATTTAATTCTCTGTATAAGAAGAAAGTAACTAGTTTTATACGAATAGTAACATTTCCGGTCTGAAATTTTTACAAAGCAGCGAATTCATTTTTAAGGTATTTTACAAAAAATTAATTAAAAACTAATTATTAAAAATCAATTAACATACAAAAATGAAAAAAGAAATTTTCGATCTTGCCAGGAGTCGAACCTGGAATCTTCTGATCCGTAGTCAGACGCGTTATCCATTGCGCCACAAGACCATGGAAATGGATTAGAAAATTTTCGGGGAGGCGCCTGGTTCAATGATCAGTATTAAAATAGGAACTTTTTATGTTTGGCGAATGCAATCAAAATTCTCAGTTGGTAATAGTTATTTGAATTATAAGGAAACGACGAAAACTCGCCTTCAGCTCGTTTTTTCCACATTCATTAACTTATTAATTGACTTTACACCCGAACAGGAAATATTTCAACCTTTAATAGTTATTTATGCTACAAAGGGTGTAGAATCACAGTATTCGGTATAAAAAACGAGTTTAATAAGCTTAAAAATTGAGTCGATAGCGAGTTTTTTCATTGTTTTCACAGTAGAGAAAGGATTATAATGAGAAATTATTTCTCATATTTATAATAATTTTGAAATTCTACTGTTTGTTATAAAGTCAATTACAATAATTTATATATAAAATACTCCCAATCCAATAATTTAATTCTCTGTATAAGAAGAAAGTAACTAGTTTTATACGAATAGTAACATTTCCGGTCTGAAATTTTTACAAAGCAGCGAATTCATTTTTAAGGTATTTTACAAAAAATTAATTAAAAACTAATTATTAAAAATCAATTAACATACAAAAATGAAAAAAGAAATTTTCGATCTTGCCAGGAGTCGAACCTGGAATCTTCTGATCCGTAGTCAGACGCGTTATCCATTGCGCCACAAGACCGTGACGATGGGTTGAACAAATCTCAAACTCTCGCTAACAAATTTGATATTCGAAGGTTTTATGTTAATTTTGTCTATTTTTGTTTGCAGTGAATCCGCTATTCGAGTCGTGCTGGTCGGCTCGAGAGGCGAATCTGGCGGCATGGGCCTTCAGAAAGTGGCGCTACCATCAGTTCACTTCTCTGAGAGACGATCTGTGGGGAAATGCAATCTTCTTGAAGGAGGCTAATGCGATTTCTGTGGAATTGAAGAAGAAGGTTCAATTCCAGTTTACTCTACTCACTGATACTCTGTACTCCCCGCTTCCTCCCGAATTGATGTTGAATCCCAACAATGCCATTTCCACAATCAGTGGACAGACCATTGCCAAGGATGATAATGAGGAGTTTGGACCGAATTCCGTGAACAAAACCATTGTAGCTGTTGAGGTGACAGACACCAAAAATGGAGCCACTCATTACTGGACTCTGGAGAAGCTCAGGTTAGACTTTTGATAGATAAAATTTGTTCATTGGAGTTAAAATAGTGAGTTAAATCCTCAAAGGCAATAAAGCAGGTCAAGTCATTGGAGATTTGATTTTTGAATAGTGTTGAAATTATTATTGTGTCATCTATGCCTTGACCTGTATTCTATTTCTGAATCTTTATGTTCTTACCATATATTTTTTTTTATTAACACTTTTCTGCACATCGCGCGCCCTTGGCAAACTGCCTTTTGCCCGGACATCCTGGACCATAAAACCAAAAAATGCCTATAGATACCGATTAGAGTTAATGAGACAAATTTACAATGCCGAAAGTCCATTATTTTGGGGCGAAATGGGCTTTGGATCCAGTATGGACAAAGCAGAGAATCAGGGGGAAGTTGCCATGTCGCAATCGTCCACACTGACCGAAATTGCTCAGATGAATAATGAGCCGGTCACGCCCACAAATGCCACTTGTGGAAATCCGGAACTGCTGCAATGTCTTTCTGTGTGCGCAAATGCTTCCCGGCTCTCGTTAACTAATCTGTTGCCATCTAGGTTAGAGATGAAAAGACGATTTTTTCGCTTTTTCTTTTGTAAAGCAATGAGAGGGTGTCTCCAAAGGAATTTTCAATTCAATTGCCGATCAGGACTGTTTTAAGAGTTTTCTCTCGATTTTCCTAAAATGTTTTCCGTTTTTCTTTGGAGGGACTTTATTTGGAAGAAATTAATGGAGCTTTAAGGAATTGTAACATTCTCCTCCATTTTTTCTATTTCCAAAGATGTATTTTTATTTTGGCATGGATGTACTCGTATTTTAGTGACTTATTTTTGTTTCGCACAAATTCTTCTGTCTATAGTTTCAACCTCATGCCTTTGAGGATCTTTGTTTGCATGAAATGTTTTTAAACTTTGTTCTCAATGGAATTTTACAAAATTAATGTATTAGTTTAAGGAAAGTAATTACAAATACTAAAAACTTTATAAAACGAATCACGATAATGTCTTAAATCTAAAAGCGATACAGCTGACTCTCGATAATTTCAAGATTTCTTGACTGTATTTTAAACGTGCATTTAAGTTACATAAAATTATATTACGGTACTTAAATGCTTTCTGTCAAGGACGTTTTATAGCCCAACTGCTATAAAGCACGAGATCATTATCATTAAAGTGTTACCTTCGTGAAGGATTTTGATCAAATTTATTTAGAAGTCAATTTCGTTGTGCATGGTTCAACTGTATTAACGGTCGGTTTGACGGTATTAACGAATGGTTTGAAATTAAACAGAATATTTACTGAAATACATATATCAGACTCTCTTTGAAAAAATTGATTTTGGGAATGAATTACGACTACTTAAACTATTTATAAGACAAGGATAGAAATTGGAATTTTATCTCTATCACTCCGAAGTTATAGGGCAGAGAACATATTTTGATTTTTATAGTTTTGTGTTAATTTATTTAAAAACGTATAAAATTTCGTATAAAATACGGTCGATAAGCATCTTTAAATAGAAGGGCTTTCTTTAAAGTACTCGCTACGGTCAAGTGAAACCAATGAACGTTTTTATTTAATTCCATTGAGAGCAAAATCTGTTGAATTTTCTTTAAACAGCTTTTTTGGAAAAATATAATAAAATAATATTCAATATGTTTGCTCACACTTTTAATGAAATCCTTTCCTTTTTATAGGCACCGCCTCGAGTTGATGAGAGAGATGTACCATAACGAGGCGGAATTAAGTCCCACTTCTCCGGATTACAACGTGGAGAGTTTGACTGGCGGAGATCCTTTCTACGATCGATTCCCTTGGTTCCGCATGGTCGGAAGGTCTTTCATTTACTTGAGTAATCTACTCTATCCCGTTCCCTTGGTTCATAAAGTGGCCATTGTCAATGAGAGGGGTGATGTTCGCGGCTATCTCCGAGTTGCAGTCCAACCAGTTTTGGTAGAGTATAAAGAGCCATAGAATTAAAACCGCTTTTTTAAATCCTTCGCTAATTGAGTGCTTCTTATTTGCTTACTTTCTTTTTAACCATAGACATCGCCTGCTTTTCAGGATGAAGAAAATGTGGATTTAAATAGTGGCGTGAAACAGAGTGCTCGAATTTTATTTGATGACGAGAACCAGAAGCAACCAAAGTTCCATAAAGCGTTGACCAATTCGGAGAAGGAGGAGCGATACATCGAGGGCAAAGAGGAGAATAATAAGGATGAGGTGGAGATTGAAGATGCTGACTCAGGCCGAGGCGATTCCAGTGTGTCGTCTGAAGTCCATGAGTCCACAAATAATGAAGAAACCGCCGAACATCTTCTCATCGGTAAAGAGTTTACCTTCCGTGTCACAGTGCTACAGGCGACTGGAATTGGACCAGAATATGCTGATATCTTCTGCCAGTTCAAGTGAGTTATTTTTCTACATAAATATCGGATTAATAAGGGTTGACTAAGCACTTACGAGTATTACGAGGGTGAGTTAAAGAATAAAGGTTATCGGATAGAAAAAAGGCAAATTTGGAAAAAGAAATTTGCTTATCTTTTAGATCATTTATCTAAGGGTAAGTGGTAAATTTAAGCGGAAGAGCAATATCAGTTGGAAGTTGAAATCATGGTTTTGGAAAAAAAAATCCATAAAGCAAAATCGAAGAATCCCTGGATGCTATTTCCGAAAACGTCTGGTAAGGATAATTCCGGACCTGGTTGAGAGAAATCCCAGATTGAAATTGTTCCAAACAGCTGAGATAGTTTCCTCAAACCTTTCTGTTGTCATGGTCGGATAAGTTTGCTAATTGTTGTTCCTTTTTCTCTATATTTATTTTCTAAAATTGACCCAATACGAGTATTTTTTATTTCGAAGCTTTTAAGCTTGAACGAGACTATATTGAAAATTATTCATCTCTTTACTAAAAATTGACATTTCCTATCCGTTAATTGTTTCTTTTCAACCCACCCTCATTATTCAAATATTCATTTAAATTCAAAATTGAAATACGTATTTCAAATTTGTTCATTAAACTTTAATTTCAATTCCAGTTTCCTCCACCGTCACGAAGAAGCATTCTCCACAGAGCCGGTTAAGAATTCAGGATCGGGCGCTCCACTTGGCTTTTATCACGTTCAGAACGTGACAGTTCCTGTAACCAAGTCGTTCATTGAATATTTAAAGACACAACCGATAATGTTTAAAGTGTTTGGCCACTACCAGAATCATCCGTTGCACAAAGATGCGAAACAGGAATGTCCACGACCTCCACCCCGTCGAATGCAGCCACCCAGCATTCCGATCAGCCAACCGGTGCGCAGTCCCAAATTCGGGCCACTGCCCTGTCCGCCGTCGTCCACAATCTTGGCCAAGCATGACGTTCTGGTCTGGTTTGAGATCTGCGAACTGGCCCCGAACGGAGAGTACGTTCCAGCTGTCGTGGAGCACAGTGACGATCTACCTTGCCGGGGACTGTTCCTCCTCCACCAGGGCATCCAGAGGCGAATTCGCATCACAATTGTTCACGAACCAACTCCCGAAGTCAAGTGGAAAGATATCAGGGAATTGGTGGTGGGACGAATCAGAAATACTCCAGAACCTGCCGATGAATTGGACGATGACTCCTGTGTTTTGTCATTGGGATTGTTCCCAGGAGAAATTCTCGAAGTTCCCGGAGATGACAGATCATTCTTCCGCTTTGAGGCCGCTTGGGACTCTAGCTTACACAATTCCAGCCTGCTGAATCGTGTCAGTCAAGGAGGGGAAACTATTTACATCACTTTGAGCGCCTATCTCGAGGTTAGTAGGGAACATTAATTAGTTATGTGTGAAAACGATGATTTTTTGTTAATTAATTTAAAACTGCATAAAATCTTGTATGAAGTACGATCAATAAGCATTATTAAACACATTTAAAACTCTCGATACGCTCGTAACTTTATAGTATCCTAGTTTTTAATAATGTCTTATCTCATCGACCTAGTTGTATAAATAACTATTAAAACTTTACTCATAAACCCCAATTACAGTTGGATAACTGTGCTCGACCGGCAATTATTACCAAGGACCTAAGCATGGTTATTTATGGAAGGGACGCTCGAACTGGACCAAGGTCATTGAAGCATCTATTTTCTGGCAATTACCGGAATCCGGAGGCGAACCGTTTGTCGGGAGTGTACGAGTTGTCTTTGAGACGTGCATCTGAAGCAGGTAGTCCAGGTAGCAAAGTTAAAATGTAGACAGTGCGCCCAATGTTTCGTAATTCCTTATTGCTAGTTGAGAAGGCGCCAGTTTTGCATGATTTTTTTTATTACTAAATGTATTATCTTTGTGTTAAATATTGGTTATTACAACTTTAAAATAAATAATCCCAGGAGTCCAACGCCGTCAGCGACGTGTATTGGACACCAGCTCAACATACGTAAGGGGAGAGGAGAATCTGCACGGCTGGAGGCCGAGAGGTGATTCATTGATCTTTGACCATCAGTGGGAGCTGGAGAAATTGACTCGACTGGAGGAGGTAGGACGAGTTCGGCACTTGCTGTTGCTCCGAGAACGACTTGGATTGGACACAAACCCCAATCCGACCACAAAGACAGAGAAGGAAGTGTGCAATTTAGCGGCTCGAGCTGGCCAATCTCCAGTCCACATGGTGATTCCACCATCGCCACAGACTCCGATCAAGGATCAGCAGGCCTTGATAATGGCGGAGCGCGACTATTCAGGGCACGAGAAGGAGCTGCTGAACAAATGCATCAAACTGATTCAGGGTAAAATCGATGGCAAAGGTGACGAGACTCCGAACGCGGGCACCATTTCAAGGACGGCTGATGCGTCCCCCGCCGATGAGGGTTGTGCTGATCTAACTGCTAGTTACATGTCCGGAAACTCAATCGAGTAAGTCACAATATTCACAAAATGGTTGAATAATGGTGTTTGTGCAATTCAGTCAAGTAAACCTCCAAATTTGCGTGCCGTAAAGTGACATTTGCCACCCTAGTGCGATAAAATTCTAACTTAACGTTACGACTGTAGAACCTTATTCTTTTATTAGGTTTCCCAGATCAATTCGCATATTTAGAAATGTATGTCCTTGATAAATTCATGAATTAGATCTGAGAGATCTTGAAACGATTCCTAACTAATTCTTAATCTCAATTTTTAATATAATCGCCAAGAAAAAATATAGAAAAACTCATATTGATTTCATTGAAATTATGTTTTATTTTGATCGCCATTATTCAACCCCTTTAATAAAAAGCTTCTGTAGGTAATAAAATAAAGATAAGAAATATCTGGGCAATAAATGGGTCAGTAATGGAAGATATAGGAAAAATTTGCCTTATAGACTCTGCTCACCAGAACGTGTCGATGTGCCCAACGGATGGGAAGCACCTGCTCCACCAGTTCAGCAGACGCTGCCCCTTCGACTGTATGTTCCAGAATTGGAGGAGATTCGAGTGAGTCCCGTTGTGGCTCGAAAGGGATACTTGAACGTACTTGAACACGGTGGCTCTGGATGGAAGAAGCGATGGGTGGTAAGTGAATCATTGATTATCAATTGAATTTAATGGTTGTTAATATTAAATCTTAATTTATTTCAGACGGTGCGAAGACCATACGTATTTATTTTCCGAAGTGAAAAGGATCCTGTGGAGAGGGCTGTGTTGAACTTGGGTACGGCACAAGTGGAGTGCAGCGAAGATCAGGCGGCGATGGTCAAAATTCCAAACACATTCAGTGTTGTCACAAAGCACAGAGGCTACTTGCTTCAAACGCTGGGCGATAAAGAAGTCCACGATTGGTTGTATGCCATCAATCCGCTGCTCGCTGGACAGATTAGGTATGTTTTTGAGAAACAACATATATTTTAATAGGCAACGTTTTCCAACAAAAAAATCAATTAATAAAGTCTCATGTTGAGTTGATGAATCATTACAACATTTTCATAGAAGAGCTACCTATGCAGGAAGGAAATATCCTTATCTCGCAATTCATAGTAACTCTGTACATTAATAACATGGATCCCCTTCGATAAAATGGTCAGATCTATACTTTGCTAGTGTGCGGTGCTTAATGACTGTCCAAATTTAATTTTGGTATTCCAAATCCGAAGATTAAAAAACAACAGCAAAGTGTTTATACTTATTCGATAACAGTTATTTATGAAGTCGCTAACTTATCAATTTCTCTATCACAATCTAAGGTAAAACCAAATATTAATTTAGATTTCGTCTTATATATAACAAAAGTTACTAACAATGTAACTTTCCCTATAAGAGTGAGGGACGTGAATCCCAGAAACTATCGTACATTCGTTCACCTGAAGCTTCCCAATCAAAATGGTTCATATAACCATTTTATACGGTAGTAATTTGAAAGTACTCCAATTAAAGTAGAACCTAGTTGGGAACAGAAATTTGGAGATAGGACTATATATGTGGAGTGACGTATGCCCACCTTACACATGGTTATACGTTATCGTACATCAGAACAATTGTCTTATTCATATACAGTTACTCCTGAAAGTATTCGACCCTGTTTGCAGTGGCGTTTAAAAGCTCAGTTTCGTACTTATTATTTAACTAATATTAATGAATATGATATCATTTGATATGCAATTTCTTGAAGTTTAATATTCAAAAAGAAGCTTTCGGTTATCTTATATAAAACTACCGTAAATAACAATTGAAGTGTAGAGGGCGCTCGAATTACGTTATAAAAGTATTCGACATTTTTATATTGAATGCATGACTTTTATAATTTAGTCATTTTTTCGTACGTTTTATGCACTTATTCTGTTTGGTTCGTCATTTTTACTATGGTTCATTAGTTTACAATCGATTTTTCACTAAATTAAATAATGGAAGTGAGGAAATTTGGAAATAAGACACTCAAACGAATTATATGAACAAATAACTAATTTTTAAGCAAAATATTACTTGTATACATAAATTTGGGCAATAATAACAATAAACACTAATAA
>JXOV01014068.1:0-21301 GCA_001014945.1 Clogmia albipunctata
TTTCAATACAATGTTGAAAATAACTATTTCTAAGTAGAAATATTTCACGTTTATGAAGAGGTCGTTACAAGTTATTTACGATTATTGACTTAACAACATTGTACATAATATATCGATAAGTTAATTTTGAGTAATTATCACTTGGTGATAAATTTTTAAATAGTAAGTTACCTTTTGTATTTTAAAATTATTTACTTGTATACTATAAAAATATTTACTGCGAAATAAAATCATTATATATTAGTAGTTAAAATTTATAATACTTATTCATTTAATTTTAAAAGTGAAAAGTTATTTCAAAAGTGATGTTTAAAAAATAATTAGTTTTCGCTTTTTTCCCTGAATTCACCATTTGAATGGCTTTTAATCGAACAGTTTTCAAAATATTTGAAAAAATCGAAGTGAGTATGACTAACAAATCGTTACTTTAACATATTTCAGTAAAAAGGGTTTAAAAAATATTTTAGTATATTATCATTCAAAGTTAGCGTGCCTAAAGACCCGTGTGGGCATTTAAGGGCTAAGAGTAATTTAAGAGTAATCTTAAAAAAAAAAAATAAAATGAGTCAAAAATCGTATTCGAATGCTGGGCTTTCCTGGTTACCCCCTGTTGAGGTCAAGTTGTCTAATGGTTGCCCCGAAGAAGTCACTTGGTCTAATGTCCTTTGTGAGTAGTAACCGTTTGTTTTTTATCCGTTTCTTGGTTTTTTGGTCCTGAATTCTCTGGTTTTCATGCTCGCGCATTCTCCTTTCTAAATTTTTGCAAGATTTCTTTAGGTGATGCCGGATGTCAGGGATTCCAGTTTCCTCTGTATTTGTTGCTTATTGCCCTTAATATTCTTCTTTTCAATTTGGCAAGATTTTCATACTATGATTTGGTCACAGTTGCCCAAATTTGGAACCCGTAAGAAATAATGGGTCTTATCAGTTGTTTGTAAAAGTGGGTTCTGTGTTTCTTGTCTATTTCTAACCTTTTTAACACAATAGTAGGAAAAAGGTCCCTTGTGTTTTCATATTAGTTGAGTCTACACGCTCTGATATAATCACTCCCAGGTATTTCACTTCTTGTTTTGGTGTTATGTCCTTGTTGTTGATGGAGATTTAAATCTTTTTGAATAGTTTTAAGCACGATGGTATTCTGTTTTTACGGTCTGGAATGAGGACGGTCACCTCCGTTTTTCCTTCGTAAATCTTGATTCCTTATTTTTTTAAGAAAATTGAGGTGTCATCAATCGCCTTCTGTATCTTCTTGGCTGCCAAAACCGGAATCTGGGAAGCCGCGTATATAATTGTGTCATCCGCATACTGCAACAATTTGCAACCTGATTCTTCTACGATAATAATCGGTGTGTTCAAATATTGCATCGTTAAACACTCGTCTTGGTTGTGGTTTTAGATAACCCTAGTATTAAACTATACCTTGCTTAACGACTTCAATGTATTAAAAAAAACTATTAAACTGAAGAAAAATGTAATATTTGGTATGAATAGTAAATCATGATATTGTGCAAAATAATTTCATTTGACATTTTTGATAAATCATTGTTAATCTTTCATCTTATTAATAAAAGGTTTTCCACCGCTTTAAATCAGCAGTGGGATTTTTTTTGATTAAGTAAATATTTCCTTATCTAGGCTTTTTTTCTCGGTGAATTTCATAAGTGAACTCCGCAGTTTGCAGAACTTTTGATTACACTGTTTATGAACCTCTTTTAACCCCACACCCTTTAAAACAGTGTCACTTGTGACTTCGTAGTATTAACAATCAGTAAATTCATTAATAAATAAATAATGATTATCGGAATTATGAATGGATCATTCTAGATTACTATAATATAATAAAACTGATTGGTAAGGTCAATGGAATAAATCCTCTGGCGCTTAGCGTTGGTCTAGAATTTATGCGTAGAAATGTGATCTATAAATGGAATGTTGACGTTTTTTTCCAGGTCAAAACAGTTCATGATTAGAAACCAATTCCGAGATATAATTCCAAATTTTCGCACAATATCGTTACGATTCGGTATTTTTGTTTTCATTTCTTGAAGATAATTTTGCAAATTGTTATTATGGTGTGATTTTCTTTTAGAAAATGCTTATCATCTTTTAATATTTGTGATGTCTACAGTAATTGCTTTAGTAATTAGAAATTGGACAAAAAATATTTTTGAAAAGTATGAGATGATTTCTCTGAAACAAGCTCGGTGACAATTATATAAACCTTCATTACAAAATTACGGTTTTTTCGTAGCAATGACCTTTTAGAAATTTACTATAGATTAAATTTTTTATTAGTAAATCTTTTCATTATTTATATTTATAAGATGACAGACAACTCAATCTTTAATTTAAAAATATTTTACGTAATCACGTCGATTGCGTATAAAAATGTGTTCAGTGTAAATTTAGTGGTGAAGGCGTCTGGTTGGGACAAATTTATGTCCGTCAGCCTTTACCAAAAGGCCCACTAGCTTTGAGAAACTGTAAAATCAACAGGTCCAAGACTGTCCAGAAAGACTTAAAAAAGAAATACAACTTGAGTGTATTGAAGGGCAAAAACTGTTCAGAGGCCTATAAGGAGCTAAGAAGTCTGAAGAAAAGCTCACATAAGACCAAAAATAGCGCACAAGCCGACAACGCGTTTAAGGAACTTAAGAGGACCTTCGCGATAAAAACGTCGATGCGCAAATAATTAGCGAACTCACGCAAATACTAGAAAGAAGGATTAAACACTTTGAACCTCTCCTTTGCGCAACCACAACTGAGTCCATTCAAGTGCCAGAAGGCTAAATAAAAAAAACACACCACAAGATCCAACAACCCAGGAAGAAATACTGTTGGCCGTAAAGAAACTGAAAAATAACAAATCACCTGGCACAAACGAGATCCAGACTGAACTAATTAAACATGGCAATGAGTCCTTGATGACCGAGTTACATCACATATGTACAGAAGTCTGGAACAACGAAGTGATGCCTGGGGAATGGACAAGGTGACAAGATGATCTGCGGAAACTACAGGGGAATATCCCATTTGAACACTGGCTACAAGATTATGGCAAACATTCTTTACGAGAGACTACGACCTTAGGCGGAGCAAATCATCTTTGAATATTGATCTGGATTTCGCTCAGAAAAATCAACAAATGACCAAATTTTTGTTCTGCGGCAAAGTCCTTTAAAAGCTACTTGAAATTAATACCACATGTTCGTTGATTTTAAGGGTGCATATTATATTGTCATTCGTGCAAATCTCTATGCTACATTGTATGAGTTTAGGATACCAGACAAATTAGTTTGGCTCATCAAAATGACCATCTATCCCGTGGCCGATAATACACTGAAAATTAATAATCACCGAAATGTCGAAAACCCGTTGGTTGAGGTTGAGACCCCCATGTTCCTTAGAGGAATTGAAAGGGAAAATTTTTATCAAAATGACCATGCAAAGCATTGTTTGCCATGTGAAGATAAAGAGTGACACCTCCCGCACCATTCGAAATAAAGAACGAGAATTATTTTTTTGCCTTACAAATTATCTAAGTAAAAGCTCCTTATTTGCGAGTTACACTCTCTCATTTAAAATAATTGGACCGTTCTTGGCATTGCAATGATAAAAAGTGTATTGAAAATTTTGATTTTTCACTAGTGAAATTCAACATTTCGCCGCTTTTTGAGAAAATCTGTACAATTTTTAATTCAGGCCGATATAACGGTCAAATAGTACCTGTAACTCGTGCAAAGAGAGATCGTTGCAACGTCAAATATTTTTCAATTTTTTTTCTCGGGTATAAAAACTGTTTTTAACTCGTTAAGTAACGACTCACTTTACCATATACCCTTTTCACATAAATAACTATTAATGTACTAGTGCTTTTAATTGCAAAAAGTGCACAACTAGAGCAGATCTTTGAATTTTCGAGGTATTATTATTCAATTATAATCTAAATTACAAAGAAAACAAGAAAAGGGTATTTTTTTATTGAAATATATAGGACAATTTCATAAATTGTATGACAGTTTAAATTTAATAAAGAAATAATTAGTATTCTCACGATTCTTTTATGTTTATGCTGAATTTTATTATGTCACATTGCAAATTCTAATCCGCGAATAAAGGGATAAGTATTAAATAATTTTTCATCCGCAAAAACGTTAAGGAAAAACAAGAAGCTTCTATTGTCCTATACTTATCATTGATTAACGTGGATTAAAAAACCTGTTGAAATTTGAGATGTGCGTTTTATTTTGATGTTTGGGGATTATTTCGACTTAAATGTAAGTAACAAGATTAACATTATGATGTTTGCAAAAAGTTGAATTTTATTCTTTTTCTGGTTTCTATGATACTAAAGATAAGTAGCTTTGAAATGAAAATAGAACTACAACATTTTTAATTCTCACGCATACTTTTTCTGTACGTTGATCTTAGCTTAGAAATGTTTTATGGAATTTCCCCCAGAAGGAATAATAGCTCTTTGTCAAATACAATATAAGAGAAATAATTCAAGGTAAAATACTAGACTGAGAATGATAAAACACCATATAATTTTTTTGAAAATATTTGTATAAACCAAGTGCATTTAGGAAATTAGTCTTGTCTCTAATGTAAAGAACATAAATGACTCAAAATTTAATCCGATATATCACGTTTTGGAGAGAAGCTTCTTAAGATTCTTAAGACTTTTATCACGGAGTATTAAATTCTAACTAAATAAAGTTTGAGTGTGATTACACAAGTGAAATGGTACGAGACTACTTTGATGATATCCCAAAATAAATTCTAGCTAGTAATTTATCTTACATTTAAACACCTACTATAAAATTGTATAATATTTACTTATGGTCTGGACAAGTTGTGTAAACTGCAAAAACCAAAATATTAAATAAAACATCTGTTATTTAATGTACTCCTAAAGTTTGACGTTTTTTAAATGAAAAAAATATGAAAAGAATTTAAACCGCAATCCAAATTTAATAATATTTGAAATATAAAATACTTTTAAAATTGATTTAAACAGCTTCTTGAGCGACGTCATTTGTGCTTATGAACACTTTAATCTGCAATGATAGTATTTGCGGCGTCTATTTTGTGACAGCAATAGACACTTCTTAACGTTTCCACTGACTTCTTATGAGGACTATGCCAAGACTGCATTTTCATTCTTCATTGCGCTGGAGTGTGCTTATTAAATTGCATTCAATCAGCCTTTTTTAGTCACAAACAAATTAACATCAAACCGTCTGCGCGCGTTTAATTAACACGAACTTTTGACTCTTTGATTAAACCTTTTTTTTCAGAAACCATTACAATTTCTGATCGATGAGATCGAGAAAATCTCCGATTGAAAGGGTAACATAGTCGGTGAAATTTTTAACCGAAAGTATTCTATATTGTTTGTTCGACGACACAACAACCGTTACCGGTCTAGGTCTAATCAATTGGTTTTATGTAACCAAATGCCCAAATGGCAATTTGGCAATCTTTCACAATCTACAATTGAATCTCATGATGATGAATCATTATTTGTTATGATGTGATACCATGAATAAATGATTATATACAGAACCTATTTATTGACAGAGATTTTTGTCAACAATACAGAACATTCTTACTACGAAGAAGACCCTCCCTTTTATATCTTTCATCTGTATCCGTTCATTTAACAGCAGCAAATTACTATTATTAGAAAGATCCAGTTTATCCCTTCGATTCTATGAATTCCGTCCTGATTCGGATAAATAGTATTGACGATACTAGTAGCTTGACAGTTGAGGAGGGAGATATAATATTATTTTTTAAAATTGTTTTTCACTTTCAAATAATTATCGCTAAAAATTAAAATGAGGTTGATTAGAGAAAACTACATTACTACCAAGTTTGCCAAAAAAGCAATTGGCGTGACGCATTAAAAAAGTTCTGTGTGACTTTATGTATTTTATATATAATAATTTAATATTGAATTTTCTAACAATAAACAAATACTTTAGAAATAACTCCATTGTTTGATGTGCTTTTATTATCGACAAAACTATTTTTGGTTAAAAATAAAACCCTCATACATACTTGCACGTCTTTACTTAATGTTTGATTTTATTATATTTCGATACAAGTGAAAAAATAGAGGTCATTACAACACGAATTTACCATGTATTTTGATGAGCGCAGCGAGTAAAAATAGATAAATAAGTGCTGTAATAAGCGATTTCACATGTTTTTTTAACGCTATTTTGTGTAATTGTGAAATAATACCAGTTAATCGATAATTACTAATAAAAACGTTCGCAGCGGTTTTTTTTCTAATTGTGGAACAAGTAAGACACAGTGTGGAGCGATTGTCTAATCAAATTAGAGGGAAAACCATCACTTAAATAAATCTGAAATCATTGGAGAGAGAAACATCTCATCTCACTCTAATAATTACCGTACTCCGTGCTGTAAAGTAAACCGTTACAGAACCAATTTGCATTAAACAGAGGCTACTTTTCGATACGGAATTATACAAATTTATTATTTCGGAAATCCCATTTAAAAAAAACCTCTGAACAGTTGGTAAGCAATATAAGAATGGGTTGTAAAACTCTCAATGGTGAAGTGCATTGAGACTGTCCTTTAGTAATCTTGATCACGACAACGCTAGGTTCTACAAGTACCACTGTCACTATCTCAAACCAAAAATAAATTAATAAAGTTTCAAAACAAACAAAAAATGAATACACTTTTAACGATTTTTATTAATTTACTTCCGTAAAACCACGCCAAAATAACAGTAACTAACCATAAATGAAAGTGTATTCAAATACTATGTATTTTTCTTATGAAGTATAGAATTTTTCAACTAAAATGTTGATTAATCAACAAAATGTTTGACTCAAATATTATCTGTTGGGGTCGGCTACATTTGTGAATTTTGCAAATCTGTACTCGTAAATTGACAATTGGAAATTTTCAATGGAATTTTCCATAAAACGAAAAAAATATGTCAAATTTATTTGAACTAATGTGGTTATCATTTACTATTACATGATAAAATCATTCTAATTTTGAATTATGGCTAAAAATAAACTTCTATCTACAATTCAAAGCTTCTGGCACGTGCCAATTAAAGGGTTAAATTTTTATTAGTATTGTCTCATTTGGCAAGTATTTTTTTCCAATGCTGTTATCTACGAGTATATGATTGCTCTAACTTGAAGACAGTTGAAAGAGCTGATTGGATGACGTCAAAATTGAAATACAAATATTTTTTCCATTCACCCAATAAATTAAAAGCAAATCATTCTACAGTGGGTTGAAAAAGTGTGAGATCGTTTCTGATAAACGGATATCTTAATGCAGTGGCGTAGTTAGGGGTTTTGCCGCTTAGGGCGGTAGTGAATGAAATTGAAAATTTGAAAAAATCAAAGTCATTTTTCATAATTGTTTAGAATTGCCTAGTAAATAGTGTAGTATCGATGATTTTTAAGTATTATATTAAGGTCTCAAAAGTAAATTTTATATGGAAATATCTCATATTATGGTGAAAAATGTCGCCCCAAAATCCACGCCAGGGGCAATCACATCGTGTTAGCAATGAATAGTTGAAGTCGAGGTCTCTGTCAGGAGTTTTGTGCGACAGACGTTCGTCCATCTAACTTTAAGGAAAAATCTATAAGTCAACAGTCTGCTGAGCCATGATGAAAGGATTAGGGTTATGATAAAATACAAATAAAACTAGTTAGAGGGAGTTTTGGAGTTACCTCAATTGTGAAATAACAGACTAGAACTTTATGGACACATCATGATACTTCCGGAGGATCAAATGGTATGAAAAACGCGTCCCCAAGTGAAATGGGACAAAATGCTAGGAACAGAAGAAGATTATTAAATATGTTTTAAGTTAAGTTTTATTATAACTTCAGATTTTTAAACTCCGTGATGATTATCAATTAGACCCATTTTAGGATAAGGAAGTGAAACCTGGACAATAACAAAGTCGGTTGGAGAACATTTAAAACGCGTCAAGAGGAAAATTTTGGACCAATATATGAAAATGGGGAATTAACGATCCTACACAATGAGTATATGAATTGTATCGGGACGACGACATATTGACGTTTATAGAACTAGCCATGGCAGATTGCAAGAGGGAGGGGAGGTCAAGGGGCAAACAAATAAAAAGGCAAGCTGCGATGGGCAGGGTCAAGGAATCGATATGAGGCAACAATAAATAAAACAGCAGATCGACTATTACGAATTACCGACTGGGAGGAAGTGTCCAATGGACGGTTGATGGTCCATTGAGGGTCCATCAACCTAACTCAAATTATCTATTTGTATTTATAAAATTAAAATAAAACTGATTTTAAGGGATAAAGAAAGAAATATTTTTTAATTTTTGAAAACAACGACCCATTCTTAAAATTTTGCTGTTATTAATTTTTTTAAAAATGTATAACGTTGAGCATAAACCAATGTCGATAGACATTATTAAATAGAGGTCATCTTTAAAATCCACAGTATTAATGGACCCACACGGTTAAAAATGCCTTATCTTGTCGATCAAGTTGTACAGTTTATTAAATATGTGGATAAAATCGATTTTTCTAAAAAAAATTTACAAATTTGAATATTGCGAATACTTTTCTAACTCACTGTAAAACTACGGACTTTCCTTTTCTTGGTAATTTTAACAATAACATAGTATTTATGGAGGTGGATTCCACATTACAGTTATTTTTCTTATTATTATCAATCTGTGATTCTGCAATTGATGGTGCCAATTGATTGGAATTATTATTTTTCTGCGTTAATCACAACAAACGAATAACGTCGCCGTCGAAAATAATAACAAAAACATAAGTGTTCCGATTTGGAATAACAAACGGATCACAACAAGGATGATGATAACGATAACCAAACACTATTTTAAATCAATATGGCCTTGTTCGTATAATACATAAGGGAAAAAATCAAGAAATAATTGAAAATACTAGGAGAATCTCAGCATAAAATTGATTAATTAGAAAAAAAGGTATCTTTCATTATTTTTATTCAATATTTATTTGTAAAAAAAGCCTTAATCTAGGGTATTATGTAAATTTCTTTATTCGAACAAGAAAACGAAAAAAAAACAAAAAATATGAATTTTCTTACTAAATTGGAAATATTTAAATTCTTTAGTCATTTATTTGGAATTTAAACTTTATTTTTAACATTTGAACGCAATATTGTATCAATTTTACATCATAATTCAATAGCTGTGACATTAATTGCAACAAGTGCATGTTTTACATCAATTTAATGATATTGTCTGTTTAAAATTTGTTGATGAATCAGAGTTTTGGTGATTATTTTGTGTTAATGTTGAGCCTTTGGATATTATAAATTGTTTGAAATCGCTTCTTTGCACTTTCGTATCCAAAGGTTTTTTAAACCAATTTTAGTTTCATAATGCGTTATTTTTCCTCACTAGTGAAAATATTAAAAATTTATTTCACAAGTGAAAAAGAAAGTCCCAGCCTACGAATAAATTTATTTCAAATTAAAAATTGCGGTGCCATTTAGAATAAAAAACTGTACAATTTTTATAATGGTCAAATAGTAACCAAAAACTGTTCAAATAGAGACCGTTGTATCGGTAAAATTTTTTAAAATCTGTTTTACGTGAATTTGTGTGGAAAATCCAAAGAAATCTATGTCTTACTCTGGTGTAAAATCCGAATTTTATTGGGAGCTGAAGATTGGAGAATGAGATCGCTAGACCGAGAAAATTTCAAGAGGCAAATTCTGGAGGCTGAAGAAAAAGAATTATAAATCTCTAACCAGTTAAAAAACTCCTAGTAGAATATATTTCATTACTATTTTTTTTAAATCCTATACAAAAAAGTAAACCTTTTTTATTGGTTTAGCTTTCTTCATATACCACTTTCTTGCTTGAGAACATTTGACTAATCTTTTATATAGGGAAAAGTAGAAAGTCTTAAAATAAGTCTAATTTAGTCTAGATCGAAAATTTAGGCGCCATTTATGACCATTAGTGACAATTTATTAGCTGAGGCCGTGTCAAGCGACCGCGATTCAGTCAAATAAATAAATCAGTTTTTGTGAGTTCTGAAGAGGTTTGCAAAATTTGTGTTACGAGAGTGTAAAATAAGCCATTTTTTAAAGTGGAAATCAGTGTAAAATACGAAAATGGATTTTATATCCGAGCAGAACATTTTTTAGTCGAACTTTCCTTAAAAATTCATGAAAGACTAATTTAAACAAATTTACTCGTTACAGCGATTTCTATTTGAACTGTTTTCGAATACTATGAGTTATAATAGCCTGGATTAAAAATTGTAAATTTTGACTTTTAAACAATTTTATTCGTAGATTACGACTTTCTTTTTCACTAGTGAAATAAAAATTCGAATTTTTCACTATTGCGAAAAAGTGACGCATTATGAAAATTAAATCGATGTCGGAAAACTAACTTTTCGATACGAAAGAGCAAGGTATAACAATGTATTCCACTTGGAATCGATAAAAACCCTTTTGTATTGGTTTTTTAGACAATTAAAAAAGGTGAATTTACAATATTATTTTAAATCATATGTAATTAAAAAAAACTGTTTCTTAAGCAAAACGTAAAAGTCATAGATTTTTGAACAGTTAACTGGTTTTTAAATCTATTGATATCAAGAACTCACAAATAGTTTTGAAGTCATTGTCCTATTAGACATTGAGTAAACTACCGATCAAAACACTTGAGGTTTGTTCCCTTTTTATTTTCATTTAAAAAAGAAAACTAATTAAACAGGTACTTAACCTAAGTAGTTCTAATATTTATTTTGTTTTTTTTTTATCTCGAAGCACACGGTAACAATGACTTTTTGGAAAATTTAATTTTTTTTTCTGTTATTCAAATTAACATCATTTTGTTCTATTTAAAGATCAGATTATTAGTACATTATCATAAAAAATCAATAAATTATAAGATTTGAAAAAATCACAATAAAAAAACCCTATTTTGCCTTCCTTAAACTGATCCATCTAAACTGTGGAATAAAAGAGACTAGTAAATAACACATGTCTGTATGTACATATTTTGTTGTCAGATCGCTCGAGTTAAATCAGTGTGTGAGTGATATTATTATCAATTGAACATATTGCATATATAGACCGGGGAGCTTTCGAGCGAGTTTCAGTTGATCGAAAACGATCATTGGATGAGGATCAGAGAATCTTACTCAGAGTGAACGAATAAAAAATTTGGTGAAATAGCTAAACTAGAGTGATTTAAATATAAAATAATTTATAACAGTGCGCCTACAATCGGAAAAAGTAATAAAATTAAGACAATGAGTACTTTAACGAATGGTAACCCTACTAATGGAACAAATGGCAAGAATGGAACGAGCGTAATCAAAGGATCCCCAATTGAAACAAATGGCAGTAATGGAACCAATGGAACAAACCTCACAAACGGATCAAATGTGTTGAAACAGCAACAAGGTGTTCCCAAAACAGACCCAGTGTATGTGAATTTGCTTTTTCTTTAAAAAATGGTTGCTTTGATTCGTTTAAAACAGTGCGTAAAACTAGAATTTCGTTAATCAGTCAATTAAAATGCGGTTTTTTCTAAAAAGCGCGACAAGATTATTGCCATTGGCTATTAAATTAAGTATTTCTCTGAATCTAGAGCCAAATGTTTATAAAACCCAGGAAATTAAATACTAAATCGCCCTGTTCTGACGTAACGAAACGGACAGTAAAAATATAGAAAAAATCGTTATCTCAGCCCTAAGTTCACCAAGGTCACACAATGATTCGATTAATTTCTTTAATAATTTCGTTTGGTGTTATTTTTGCCAGTGAATTAAAAAAATTAATCATAACAAACTGTCTCCAGCATCCAATATGACCTTGCCGGTCGAGTGTCGTAAAAAGAGATTAGTGTGTAAAATTGCACTGTCAAATGTTATCAGTTTTTTTTTTACTTCTGTGGGATCAAATTATGTTTTAAAAGTAAAAGTGTGTGGAATTTTTTGCGACTTTTTGCGCCTATTATATAATAATGAGTCGATACTTTTTCAAAAGTCAATTTTTTGCCGAGTTAATTTCCTATGTTTTGTATTATGTACAAAAATACTAATACTGTTTCGAGCCCCCTAATCAAAATTCCTAATCCGACTATAAACCTCTTTATCACTTAATTGAATTAATTGGGGTTTGCCGATCAAAAATCAAGATACCAAATATCACCTTATGCGCGTTTGTTTTGTTTGCAAAAATTTGTCTTTTTTTATTTTAGATAATTCAAAGGTTTAAAGCTTGTGAAATGTTTTAATGTCGTAATGTAATTCTTATTCAGACTTTTTAAAAAAAAAACCCTTACCAGTTCAAACCAGCTCTTTTACTGTTTAATTTTTTTTTTTAAATAACTCTTTGTGAGTTATTGGTTTATTGTTAAAGTAGAGTTATTTCAGAATAAAATTTTCTTAAAAAATAAATTTTTACCAAATCTTTATTATATATAAATTTAATACAGTATTCAAATTTTCGATAATTCGATCGAAACTTCCAATAATTCAAAGTTATCACGAGTTCCCTACTAAATGATTACCATTGATTTACTATTTGATATTTCGAACAACTCAAAAATTCGAAATATTTTAAGAGTCCCTCGGGTTTCGATTTATTGAGAGTCGACTGTATATTGAACATTTCAATTTATTTTTAAAAAGAATTATCCTGTATAATATAAATCAAATAATAATGAGAAATAGGTTATGAATGACTGATACTTTTATCAGGTGTTTATAAACTTAGTAGACTTATTTAGTTATCTTTCCTTTTTTTTAGTTCTTTTATATTTTTCTTCATCAGTTTCAAAGGTTTTCTGATTATATTTATTAATTATTATAAATATAAATTTGTATAAAATTTTAATCTAAAATCCAATTATAATAGAATAGTGATATAACCATTTGAATATTATACAGTTGTAATTCCAAACAAATCTAATATAATATATAAAATATCTTTATTAGTTTAGTTTTTTTTTTATTTAAGAACCTTGACATATCTTGTCATATCAGTCATATTTTTATTAAACTAATAGATATAATCATTTCAGATTTAAACTTAGTTATATATATGGTGCCATTTCACAATAAGCAAATACTATTTTAACATCATTTTTTTTAATCTAAAGGATATATTACAAATTATTTTAAATGTATTTCTTAAGATTCAGTTTTAGTAACATATCCAAATAATTAATTTTATATAAATGAAATTACGGTTATTAAGAAAATATAACTTACACTTAGATTCAAAATTATAAGGATCACAATTCTTATTGGTTTTTACCATATAAAACTACGTTAGCTCATTAACTCACATTAAATGGGAAACCCGTGTTTAGCACACTTTGCAGATATGTCATTTACCTCTATTCTGAACCAGTTTAGATATCCGTGTTTAATCAAAATGGGGTATGAATAAATTGTATTTTTTCTCAATTCGAATTAAGATTGTTGGGCAATACAGATAATTTAATAGTTTTTTTGTGTTTTAGTACCGGATTTTAGAAGAAAATTTTCCACTAATTAAATGAAATTTCAAGGTCTCTTGTCAGAATTTTCCTTTTTTATGGTAGAATATTTTTGGTTTTAAAAGGATAACAACAAATTTAAGCAATATTAAGTAATAGCCTTTGCCGATAATGATAATAGTTAACACTATACTATAATTAAATATGAGTAAAGATCTTAGAAAGGATGATTTGAGTTTGTTTTAAAGAAACAAATTTATTTGGATGATCTAAAGTTAGGTTTGAGTAATTAAAATCGCGCATGGTGGAAGAGACAATGCCGTTTCGTCTTCCGTTTTATGTTGGGATTGCAATTCGAATTATTTGATATTCGAATACTCGATGTGATGAAGCTATTTTTTCAATAATTTTCCCTAAATTACAGCGCTTGCAACTCATATTTAAAAGTATATTTTTAAAATTATTGAAATAAAATGATGTACCTCAAAAATACATCAATATAGATTTCGGGAAACTAAAAGCTATATTGCAATATTTATATAATGGAACACCTATAGCAGTTGTTTCTGAAATAACAGATTGTTTTAAATCTTTGAAAACAAAAAGACTCCAAACCTATATCATTGGTTTGGAGTCTTTTTAACTATATAAAATACTTAAATATAACACAAAAGAAAATAAAGATTGTGATACTATTCGAATAGTTGGTGGAAAATTATTCGTTATTCGAATAGCGAAAATATTATTCGAATTTGCAATCCCTAGTTTTATGTGAAATTGATATAAATATTTTGGGATCATCCATATAAAATAGATAAAACATATGTCTACTTTTCTTCTTTCATTTTTTAATGTGTTTGTTATTGTTTCTTGTAAATCGAAATCTTCTCGAATATTTAAATCTGACATTTTGATTGATTACTACAAATGGCACTTTATCGTTAATTAATTTTCAATTTAAAACTTGGTCTTTAAAAAACCGCGCACACTGGATCCGGAAAAAGTACCCTCAATAAAATAATGACAGTTATCAAATTTTCTAGTGAACCTTCCTTAAATTTGGTGTATTTATTCGATTTTAACAACTTTTTGAAGGAATCGTATTTCTGGTTTTAACAGAAATGTTTTGAAAGCAAATAAATTGATCAAATATTTTAATGTCCATATTGATTATGGGCACAAAAACAACAAACAATTCACGTGCTACAAATTTGAAAGTTGTCAATTGTGACATGTTTCAAACATGCCGCTTCTATCAAATGCATAAAAATATTTATTTAAGTTCATGATGAAATTAGTGAATTAAAAAGCATCACTTGTTACGAGATTATGAAAATAGGTTATATTATTGTGGACATAAGATCTTACTATATTCTGAATGAAAAGTACAAAAAATATTTGCTTTTAAGGCGCGTGTTTGACTAGTTTGATAATAAATCAAAATAAAACAAAGTCTGACGTTTAAATACGTCACTTTTTGTTTTAGTTTTAGACAGGAAAAGATTATAGCAAGAATGATAATGAGAGGAGGCAGAAATGATACACTTCACCTTGGCATTTTTTCGAAAACCCGTTAATAAATGCTTCATTTTCTTATGCTTTTATCGGTTCAACAAGGAAAAAAAACAAAAGTTTGATCGAGCGAAAATCGGTGACGTAAATTCAAGATCATGGCAAACTGGGACTGGAAAAAGAGACACACGGTCTCAATTTCGATCAATTTAAAATAAATCGCGTGTTAAGTTGGTAAATGGAGCTCATTGGCGCCAATTTATGTAAAAAGACAAGTTCAATAACAAATCAATTATGCTTGACTCAATTTTATACGCGTAATATTTTATGTAATTATTTTGTGAGAATTAGCTTCTGGTCTTTTGATTATAATTTATTAATTTACCAATTTGAACTGGTGATTTCCGCATATGAAACTGAATTTAATGAGAAGAGCCTTATCTAATGGTATTTCAAATCGTTCCATTTATCAGGAAAAGATGATAAAAAGGAAATGTATTTTTAGAACTGATTAATGAAAATAGAAATGAATTGTCAATTTCCATTTAACTGATTTTGTATCATTATTTGTGCTATTTTAAATTGATAAACAATGCAGATTGATTGGTCAATATAGGAAATATACTAAAGAATTGGTGATCAATATTTGTTGAATCAATTTAGTAAGAAGGGGTGTGTAAAAAGATATGTAGTCACAAAATATATCCTAAGATCTAGAAATATTTTCACATTTTAATATTTTATAAATCAAATTTGTAAGAATTGTCTTTACTGTTTTTTTTTGTTTTGATATAAAATACTTAATTAGAAGCATATAAAACAAGCTATGCTTAAATATGTCACATACATGTTATATAGTATTATTTTTCGAAAACTTTGAGATTTTCATAGAAACTATAAAAACAGTAAAAACCCACTTATCAGAGTCCTGATTATTCGACTCTCCGTGATAATCGAGGCACACGTCTCATGAGGAGGCGCCGTAATATTCGATGATACGTATAGATCCGCTTTTTTACATGTAGGAAGTTGTCCCAGCTTCTCAATTATTAATAAAACATATTAACAATATTTTATATTCCATTTATGTTCGCTCTTAATATTTTTAATTTAGGGTTTGAAGTCAATCGTTATGTTGCCAATATGTATACGTATATAAAATTAGAGTTAACCAAGTTTTCGATTATCCGAAATGCCTCCTTCCCTCGGATAAACGGGATTCTACTGTACATTAATAATGTTTGTTTCAAGTATATTATCCCAATAGCTCAATGTCACAGATGAGGAAGTATTATTTATGTAGTAGAGATTTTTAAAATCACGAGCAAGGAAGTGTTTTAAGACAATACATATTTTAATTTTTTTCCATGCATATATTAAACTAGTTTAAAACTTACACGAATTGAAGCATAACTTAAGTCCACCTTTTTCAAAATTTAGTTTTTAATTTGTATAGAGATTTTTAGATTTTTGATACGTTTTGTAAATTTGTTTTTAGTTTTGGTGATTTAAGATTAGATAAATATAATATGTACCTTGTATTTGATCGAAGTTTCAAATTTTACTAACATTATTTCAATGTCAAAGAAAAAATTAAATTCAATGAAATGGCTGGATTCAAATACGTACAACAAACTATAATAAAAATTGTTAATATTTATTTCTTTTTTAAATAAAATTTAAAAAAATTAAATAATATTTAACCTTTTCTTATTTCCAGGTTGACTTATGACACTGTTCTGGGGATCGCCGAATTGATTAGACCCGAGAATTTCGTGGCAGAGGTGGGAATAATCTGTGGAACTGGACTGGGTTTGTTGGGAGATCGAATTGAAATCATTAAGCGGGTACCATTTGAGGACATTCCCAACTTCCACAAGCCTACAGTTGAAGGTCATGCCGGGGAGGTGATCTTTGGCTATCTGGGAGGCATGAACGTCGTCTGCCTGAAAGGAAGATTCCACTACTATGAAGGCTACAGCATAGAACAGGTGAATAAATGAACATCTTATCATTTTATCTTTAAACAAACAAGTAAATAAAACAAACACCAACAAAATGCAATGATTTGTGTGTTGAAAGGGCGATAACATTGATAAAAACTGGGGGCTGGTCTGAGGATTTTTGTTGTTGGCATTTTCTGTAGTTATTATGGGTCAATGTACAATCTAGATGATTTAACTTGTCAGCTGATTTCCATTCATCTACTGATACGAAAAATATGCGCCAAATTTATGACTATTAACTTTATTTCCTAATCTATATAATTGTTTGTTAATACGTTTAATTTCACAACAAATTACGCAATTTGTTTAATCAGTTTTTAATTGCAATCGACAAAGTTCAAATGCTATCTGGGACAAATATCATTGATCCAATTTAACCCAATTAATATATTGGTTTATTACAATTTATTGCAAAATTAATTTGTTTAAAAACAAGTTCAATTCAATGTTTACTTTTCATCATAATCAATAATATTTGGTTTTTATCGGTGGTTCAATGTTAATTGACTTTTAATTCCCAAAATTTGGGGGGTCCTTATCATAACCAAACAAAGGAAAAATATTGACACTTATCAATTGATTGGAATTGACTCATTTATTGGTAATTTGAACATATTTTAAACAAATCAATCAACCTACCTTAATTATTAAAAACTTATGTGTATTTTATGAAAAGTACTCACAAGGCTCGTGATTTTAAAGGAATCTTGTGTTTAATAATATCTCATTTTCACCTACTTTTATATATGACTATTAATTTATTTTTTAATATAAAAATAAAAATACTTTATTATAACTGTATTTTTTACTGTTATTAATTTAATTGTAATTAATATTCAATTAATTAAGTACTGAAATCAATATAGATTGTGATTATTGCTAAACAATGTAATCAGAAAATTCATAAAAAAATTATTGTTATCGAGAACCTTGACCTTTTTCTCGTTCAATGTTTACAAACATTGAGTTATTGTTCCATTAAATAGAACATACGTTGTCATTTTATTTTGCCTGTACTTAGAAAACACAAACAGTTAACAAATCACGTCATAGTCAAGACATAATAACATTAAAAGCACGACACATGTTTTGTGTGTTTTTTAAATATATCTCAAACAGTTTTAATGATACATAACAGTTTTTGCGAATAGAATTGCAAAGTTTGTTAGGATTTAGTTTAATAATATGGAAATTTATAACATCAAACGTTATCATATAGGAAATGGTATGGTATAGTAGGTTGGGCGCAGAACCCGCTCGGGGATTATAGCCCTTATTCATATATAAATACATGAATAAGATCATCGTAACGGTGCACGATAACGCATCAACAGGTGTATGGTGAACAGCCATACGCCCCTCCTCGTATATCGCCCTAGCTCTCCCTTCCTATCAGAATTGCTGGCCCTATTGCTATAGATATATATAGTAGTAGTTTTAATTTATTTTTATGTGTTTAATGCTGGAATAGGATAAAAGTGCTTATTAGGCCCGCCATTCGGCACCGCACACTAGGGCAGTATAGGTCTACCCACTTTTCAGGATAGTAGATGTTAGTAATATTCACAGTTAGTATATTNTATAGATATATATAGTAGTAGTTTTAATTTATTTTTATGTGTTTAATGCTGGAATAGGATAAAAGTGCTTATTAGGCCCGCCATTCGGCACCGCACACTAGGGCAGTATAGGTCTACCCACTTTTCAGGATAGTAGATGTTAGTAATATTCACAGTTCATATAGGAAATAGAAAATATAAATTTGTATAAATCTGGTTATAAGGAAAAAGTGTCTTTTAATAATATAATCTAAATTTTGATTTACCAAAACTACAAAATTCTATCATTTACAAAAAATAATCGGGGTGGCACAGTAGGTTAAAGCGTTTTCATAGAATTCAACTCGATGGGCCCGGGTTCGAGCACAGACCGTAATTTTTCATTACTCATTAACACTGTGATTAATGTTGTTTACATTTATAAAAAATAATATTCCTGGCCTCAACTGTCAAACAACTAGTATCATCAATACTATTTGTTCAAATCTGACAGGTTTTCAAAGGTTGAATGAAAAGTATAGAATCGAATAGATAAACCAGATTTTTCTATAATATTAGTAATTTGCTGCTATTCATTGAATTTATGCAAATGAAAGTTACAAAAGAGGACAGTTCTCGGTAGACATAACTACTTTGTCTGAATTCTAAATCACTATATTCTCAATTTTCGAAATAAGATTTTTTAGACTTTAAAAGTGAGCTACCGGCTGCTTACTATGACACTGCGGCCTTCTGCGACATCAGGATCTAGAGATCTTAAGGAATTGTGTGTGCGTTTATAATTTTAATTCGCGCTGTATTTCTCAAGACGTTGGCTTATCTTCACAGTTTCAAACTAGATTGATTAGAATAATTACTCAAGGACCATATTTACATAATTATATCCGAAGGAAATAAATTTAAGACAACATTAACAGTTATTTTGATAACTTTTATAAGCTTAATATGATTTTTAGAATCTACATACTTTAATTCTTTGTATTTTGACTTAAAAACTAATTTGAATCTTTTCTCTTTCTTTACAGTGCAGCATGCCAGTGAGGGTAATGAAGCTCCTGGGAATCAAAGTGTTGATTGTGACGAATGCTGCTGGTGGAATTGGAAAGGACTATCGAGTGGGTGACTTGGTAATAATGAAGGATCACATTAACTTCATGGGAATGGCTGGAATTTGTCCATTGATCGGACCAAATGATACTAGATTTGGACCTCGATTCCCGCCAATGAAGTTCCCCTACTGTCCCAGGCTTCGAAAACTGGGCAGATTTGTCGCCAAGGAGCTGGGAATTCTGCATGCCGTTCACGAAGGCACGTATGTCTGCCTGGGAGGTCCCAACTATGAATCAGGAGCAGAGATCCGATTCTTGAAAGCCGTTGGAGTCGACACAATTGGAATGTCCACAGTTCACGAGGTCATCACAGCCAACCACTGCGGAATCAGGGTCTTTGGCTTCAGTCTGGTGACGAACATCTGCACGGAAGATGACAATCAAGATGATGACGACGGCCTGGACCATGGACAAGTGAGCGAAGTCGGAAACAAGAATAGCCACGTCTTGAGCCAATATGTGGAGAATTTCTGCAAAAAGTTGCGATCTGAATTGGACCAAATGTGAATTGTGTATTGATATTATTCTATACTTATATTTAATTAGCTATATTACATATTGCATTTACTTTTAATCTAATATTCAGTATATTAATGATTATTATAATGATAATTTGTAAGAGTTATTCAATATTGAATCGTTTCGAATTCTTAGATGTATAATGAACAAATTATATGTATAGTGTAATTGTATTATGACATTAATGAATAAAGATATCTTTAATATACAAAAAATGTTATTATTTATCAATAAAATGCCTGCAAAGAAAAACAATGGCTTAGTATATTATTTGCTTTCTTCTTTCTTTTTCTTAGGACTAATAACGTTTTATTAACTTAAAAGCAATTTCACAAAAAAAAAATTTATTCAAATTTATTTTCTGTTCAATATAATTAAACGCATTAAAAGCATTAAACGCACTTTTCAATTGTACGACTTGTTCTATTCGGCGTATAATGAAACAAGTATTTTCGAACTTAAAAAGTTTCTTTTATAATACAGGGTGTTAACTCAAGTTTTTTTCTTTTTTAAACTTCAATAACTTCTTAAATAATGTATATATTAAAATAATTCTTTTACTTCTTAATAAAATTTTATTGGGGATTTATTTTCTAAATGACCCCCCTCCCGCTGCTGGCATTCAAATAATCGTTTTCCAAAATTGTCGATGACGCGCGCCAACGTCGACTTTGGAATTGCCGCGATTTCCTGTCTGATGTTGGCATTCAATTCCTTAATTGTTTTAGGATTATTATTATATACCTTACCCTTAAGGTANCTAAATGACCCCCCTCACGCTGCTGGCATTCAAATAATCGTTTTCCAAAATTGTCGATGACGCGCGCCAACGTCGACTTTGGAATTGCCGCGATTTCCTGTCTGATGTTGGCATTCAATTCCTTAATTGTTTTAGGATTATTATTATATACCTTACCCTTAAGGTACCCCCATAAATAATAATCCAGAAGCGACAAGTCTGGGCTGCGTGGAGGCCAGGCAATATCACCCTGTAATGATATGACCTTTTTCGGGAACAATGCTTGCAACGCCTCTAGTGGATGTGGAGGTGCGCCGTCCTGTTGGAACCAGGTA
>JXOV01014069.1:0-13498 GCA_001014945.1 Clogmia albipunctata
AACAATGGAGCTCTTTAAACACTTTGGGAAATCCATCCATCGAGAACACACCTGTTAAATAAAAACTCCAAAATGTCGACTACATGAAAATTAATTTCCTTAAAAATATTTGCGTTTAGATCAAATATATCAAGTGACCCAGATTTGTCTAGGGACTTAATGACGTTCAGAATGTCGAGTCCACAAATATTAGTGAAAACAAAACTGTGTTTGGAGTTAAAATAGTTCGTGAAATCATTGCCCGAGTCAACACCAACAGATGAAAAGAAATCACTGAAAGCATTAGATTTCTCAAGATCGGTACAAATCTTTGAGTGACCAACCTCGAGAGTGTTACGAGAAATTGCATCGTTGCACTTATTTCTACCCAACACATTATTGGTAATTTTCCAAACTTGTCTAGGATTAGAAGAACCACTCAAAATCGACCGGTAGTAATTCTCCTTCGAAAGTTTAAGCATGTGGCTCAATTTTTTTNAGTATGAAATTTAACAGTAAATTCATCAAAGTATTTTAATAGATTATGTGCACAATTATAGTTCCAAAGATATATTTGGGAAACAAACATAGTTTGAATTCAGTTATAGTGTATTGCATAAAAAAACTAACAAGTGAAAACATATTATTCTCAACCAAATGATCCCAGACTTACTCTTATAGAACTTTATCCTGTTCAATTAACATATTGGGACTGTAAAACTTTGATAATTTTACGAATTTTGACTTACGATTGTTAGGTAATGTCAAAATCCTTGTCTTTTATATAGCTTCACAGAAAAAAATCTAAAAGTGTTAAATCACAAGAGGTCGGTAGCCAAATAAAGGGTGTCCTAAAATTAACGCATCTTTTGAATTAATTATAAAAGGATATAGTCCTCATAGCGTTATCCTGACCCGGACACTATTTGCCCGATACGTTATACCATACAAAACCCTATCTCATGTTTATTAAGATTCACTTCTCTTTTAATTTTACAAGGAGGGGTCTGTGAAATATGCAACTTACACCCAGGTGACGAGGGATATTCACTTAAGATAATAAAAGTCTAATAATTAAAATTCTCTTTTTTTATGAAGTTCACTTGTGTTTAAAAAATCTTGACAGCATAAAAATGCTTACATTTCGGGAAATTTTTATTTAAACCCCCTCATTGGAAAACCATATAAAACTGCAATAAGTTCTTAGAAAAGAAACTAGATTTTTCATATAAATAAGTTTCGCGGTTTTAATTACTTCCGTTAGGACGTATATATAAATACTAATTGAAGAGTTTTCGATTTGATTACTTTGAGGTACAATTATTGAGTTCTTGGGAATTTTCTTTTTAAATCATTGTTAGCCGGTATTTTTTAAATCAACAAGTAATTTATTTGAAATCTTTTAAGCTCTCTCAGACACTTAAAAACAATAATTGTACATAAAAAAATTTCAGGGAAAAATCTTTGAAATTAATCTCATTATTATTATTACGATATATGTTATAACATTATGGTAAATAAAATTTTATGTCTTGTAAAAAATTTCTTCGATTATGAACTCAACAATTCCAAAGATGCAATTCACCAAAATTATTGCAAATATTAACAAAGAGAACTATTCCGAACTCCGCTTTTCTTGGATTTCGATTTATTATTATAATTATTTAAAAAGTAAGTATTTTTAATTATTCTTAAGAACTCACCTACTGTCTAAAAATATACAATAACCTGTGACGTCGACGGTGATCTATAAGTAATATCAATTTTAAGTACGAACGACATACCAAAATAGATGTTTACGTCACGGTAATTACTAATGAGCAAGTGCTAATAGCCAACGTCTTAAAAAATCAACCCAATCATTGGAAGCTCTATTAAAAGAACTTTCTCACTGTTCTTGGCTAGAAATGCTAATTAGTAAACAAGTTTTTGCACCAGACTCTTTGGAATCATTCAAAGTCTATAATTGTATAAAAAAAATTCAAGTCAGAAAACCGGATATTGATCATCTCCCCATATTCCAATAAAAAAAAGAAATTTTATCACTATGCAAATCTGAGCTAATTTGAATAAAATTGGTGCTGGCAATCTGTAATCCTCTAAAGGGGGTTGTGCTTTGGTGGCCAGAAATCGCAGAAATAAAGCTAACAGTACTTGCAGACAGCGAGAGAATAAGAGTGTGCGAAAATATGGTGGGTGAATTTCGAACTACATCACGAAATCGTTGCCCCATTCATCTAGCCACTCGTGCCGTAGCATCGCAGTCGTCCATCAGTTTCAGTAATCGCATACATCCAGGCTGGGACGTGGCTGGAATTTGGGATGAGGATTTTGACAATGAAATCGACAACCCGTGAATTATTTACTATGCATGCAGCACGCCGAATTCACGGTGAGGCAACAACAGTACGCCTGAAAATATCGGACGACGGCTTTGGTTCGTCGTCGTCAGTCATGGCGGGCAGCAGTCATAATAAAATGGTGCAACTGCAGAATTTCCATCAAAGTGCATCAGTCAATTATTCATATATCACCATCGGTGGAAACCACTCCAAAATTCCCCGCTCTCTTATCAAATCGATATGTATCAGAGAGGAGCTGTGTAAGAGATTTCTTGGACTGACCCCATTTCCGGTGACAACAAACCACAACCACTCAGCTGATTGGCGGTCTGGATGAGTGTGTGTAGTCTGAAACAAAACTCCAGTCGGCCAAGAGCATGCCAATTTTATTGTGACGCGCCCACTCAACGACTTTTACTTTTTTGTAACCACCTAATTGGCTGCAAGGTGAAAAGTTTTCCCATTATTGAAAATATGAATTGATAACAGGAATGTCTTCTTTTTGGAAAACCAAATAACAATTAACTTACGTTTATTCATTATTGTTATTCAACATGTTAAACATTAATACGTAATCTACTTTGGTAGGAAAGCAAGGTCCAGGACCGAGTCAATTGTAGGCGAATCCGAAAGGAGTCAAATGCCCAAACTAGGCTGTAGGGCCGTTCGAAGAAAAGAAGAATATGTTTATCTGTGTAAAACCATTTAATATTACGTGTATATTTAATACGTTCATTTAAATAATTTAAAAATTTATGAGTTACTTCAAAACCACTTAAGAAAAATTAAACATTATTAAATACGAGTAAAAACTATTTTAAAAATAGTGGAATGAGTTTCTTAAAATTAATTATTTGTGTTTTCCAACCAGTCTTTTTTACAAAATTTTATACAATTTATCAGAAATAGAATTATGGATATTTTATTGAGAAATTAATTAAGAAGTTGTCGGCTTTTTTGTAGACAAGACAATTGTTATTAAAATATATAATACTTCAATTCCAATATGATCTAAAATTTCAATTTTTGGAAATTGAATTTAGTTCAAAGTTCTGATTGAGTATTTATATGATTTTTGTTTGGATGCAGGTGTTGACAAATATATATTCCAACAGTATCAAACAACAATCGACTTTTAGAGGAATTACTAACATGTACGGATTTTTCAATAAAGGTGTTATTTTAATCTTCTTATAATTAAATAATACTTTGTAAAAAATAAACAAATTTTAATAATTATAAATAAACTAAAGTATGATTTTTTAAAAATCATTTGAAATAAATTTTAAATTATTTGTTAAAAATTGTTCTCCAAATTCAACTTACTTTTTGTAAAATAAAGTTTGATTTAACTACCATAGAAATTACTATTATCAAGACAGACTTGGTGTAATGCTATTTACCGCAGTGTAATATGCTTTACCATGTGCTTTGGTAATAATAATAATATTGAAAAATAATAATGATTGACAAAAGCACGAAATATAATAATAAGTTGTACAGGTGGGGTCTGGACTGTGGTTGGGTGGAATACTGGGGAATCTCGTTGAGCTTTGCTAAGCGAAGCCTCACTGTGCGTTCCGTATTTGTATACCTATACATAAAAGTATCGGCAATTTTGGAATAAGCGTTTACTTTGATTGAAATTGTGGTACGGTGCACACCTGAAAGGTTCACAGTGATCGTGAAACATAGTGGAGTGTCGGATCGTGTCGTGCCGCCCGATTATTAGAGAATAATTCATGGTTATTAATTTGTGAAGTAAAATAATTATAGCCAATTAAAATTAGACAATACAATACAAAACAGTGACAGTGCTAATTGTTAACAGTTGAAAAGTGAAAACTGCAGTTTAAAGTGATCACCTTATCTTATCAGACGAAAAAGTAATTCATATTTAATTTTTATGCTGTTGTTTTTTTTAAGATCGATCAAATTAAGAATCATTTGATCAGAGAATCTAAGAGACATTAACCTTGGCAGAGTGCAATCAGAAGGAGTGCTAATTTTGTGCAGAAAAGATCATAAATTACTTCATGGAATTTCCAATTGTAAAGGAGTGGGATATAATTGATCACTACAAAGGAAGACTAATATTCCATCTATGGACAGTGTAATTTAACCTTCGGACTTGTTATTTGTAAATATTATTTTCGCATAAATCTCAACTGTATTCTAATGGAAGCTGTCTTGTTCCACCAAAAGCCAGGGATCGCAACAACTGTCCATTGTTAGGCCAATGTGTAGTTTTGTATTATCGATCTATGCAAACAATTTATGATATCTATCCAGAGACCTCGAAGACAATTGCGTCATGTCCGAAACGATTTTACAAACATTTTCCCGTGCAAACCTCTGAAGAATCCATGATACGAGTAATAGTGATCAATATTTATCAACACCATAATGTATTCAATGTGATCGTTGCCGATCGATTTTGGAAGAAAGAAAAGCCATAAAGAGAAGAACAAGCCCTTATGCAATCGTTGGCACTGTTTGATCAACATTTAAGATAATCAAGTTTGACCCACAAAAGGGAACTATAGACAAAATGCATGACTAGTTTTATCCAAAATTTCCCTTTCTATAAATGCATTTTCGTATATAAAAAGTATCATATGAAAAGTTCAACTCTTCCAACACAATAACGTTCCATCGATCACCACATTCCTTTTCTCTACATATCTCATTTGCATAAGCACATTTCGGGGAAAAGTTCGGAATAACTTCTTCGCAAAAATTGAAAAACCTGTTTTGAGAATTAACAGTTTGTAGTTCCTGATTTCTTAAGTACTCATCTCAGCTTTAAAAAATTTAGCAAAGCTTATTTCTACAGCTTTTTAGAAGTGTTATGCAAATAAACGATCAAGTGTTTCACACTTTAGCACTCAATTCTTAAAGTATTGTTCATTATTCATTCTTAAAAATTATAAAATCATTTTAAAATAATATTTAAACAAATATTTAGTTAAATCATACAATTCTATTTACTTCATTAATACATTTCAATAGATAAAACTAATATAGACTGATCATCTAATTAAATGTACAGGAATAAATAAATTATAATACAACTATATTTTGATGGTAGATAGCAAATCAAACATTTTAGATAATTAAAACTAATAACTGTTAATTTTAATGAAGAGCATTACATGAATTATAATAGAATTACATTTTGATGACTAATAGCAAAAAATATTTAAATTTCAAACAAATAATAAAATTATATATTAAAAAAACAATGAAAATCCTTATATCAATTCCAATATATTAAAAAAAACTGGTATCAATATATTTTTAAATAAAATGTTTACCAAATGGTTATTTCCTCGTTGTTACCAAACAAAAACATTAATTGTAAGCAATTTAATATTGCACAAAATGGAAAAATGAATACCATTAAAATAAAACCGTGCACTACTGGCATCAATACAACAGTAATTAAAAACAGGTCACCTAATTTACTAAAAACCAGTTGATCTAACCAAATACGACAAACTAATATCGAAGTAATGCAAAATCAAATGTTAGTCGATTTATTTATATGAAAACAGGGTAAAGTTGTTGTGCCATTGTGAGAAGAAAATTATTTCGAGGTCAAATGGAAATTGTCGTCACACAAGCCAAACAAGACTGCAATTAAATGTGAGGTGCATAACATGTGAATCAGTGCATTGAGTTCTATTTGGCGAAAAATGTCCATTCACATTTATAGATATAGTGATACAAGGGTGTAACAGCAGCTGTTGAAACAAGCAAATGAGTGTGAAATATGAGCCGTAATGCTAGTTTTTCTTCGTTTCCGAGTTTATAAACGGATTTTACAGATTTTACAATGCTTTTCCAAAATACACTAAAAACTAATTTTAAAAAATTTTTACGTTATCACGGTGGCTTGGCAACACCCGATCAATAAAATGACATTGACATTGAGACAAATTTGTTTTTGGACTATGATTTTCATATTTGTTATCACAAGTGAACAAAATTCAAAATTTTCAATTTAAAATTTCATTAACCTATATCAATAAAATATGCAGTTTATCATTTACAATTGAGTTCGAATTTTGGCATTAAGACAAAATTATTCGGCCATTATGTACTAATTTTTTTTTCTTTCATCGCATTTAAAAATAAAATAAAAATAAATTTTTCAAAAAATTATCACATTGTGAAAAAATCAATGTCAAAAAGCAAACTTTTTTATACAGGAGTGCAAAAATAGTATTATGCATTTTTGGAGCTTTAAATCAATATTATATTTATTACACAAAGATCGATTATATCCAATGGCACCTGCACTGCGAAATATAAGACCTATTGCATTCTGACACTCATATGTCAAAAACTTTCGTATCATACTAAGATCTTTTATTAATATTGAATTCTGACCAATTTTCATCAAGTTGATCAGATTCGTAAAGAAGTCAGATTTATACTGAATTAAACTGATATTTTATAATCAATTTGACGTTAAATTAAATGCACATATTAAATCTCCCTTTCAATTAAATGCACTTCCAAGAACCAGGCTGTTTAATAATGTCTAATGCTATCAATCTAACTGTTATACAGTTAGATAATAAATACAAGAAATATAATATTTTGCTCTATACGATACAAAAACTGGAGAAGAAGCAAGTCCAAGGAATGTAGTATTATGGTATACTACATTTAAAAATTAAATTCGTGTGTCAAAGTGCTAATAAAAAATGCGGAAGTGCAACTTTTTTCGTCATCCTAACAAAATGACATTTGTCATAACGAAACCCACAATCTAAAAGACGCTAATTTTATCACATTTTTTTACCCCATACTTAAACCACATTCTCAATTCTGTTGTGTAATATTACATACTGAAGCCAGAATTGTCAAGGTTGTAGTCACCAGTTACTAAGAACCATGTCACTCAACTTATATACACTTTCTGTTTCAACTACTGTAAGCTTATTTATTTCAATTACGGATTTTCCACGGTTAGTCTTATTATTTTAGATTCCTAATTAATTATCATTTTTACGGACTACATCAATCAAGAGTAAAAATTCCAAATTGTTGGAATAGCTGTTTAAAGACTACGTTTTGTGACCAAAACCAGATTGTAAATGGAGTTTCAAAAATCGATATTTTAGCACACTTCATTCAGCATGGAAACTCAACAATACCTGTTTGTTAACTGGTCAATGACTTCTTGTTCTTTTCTGCCAATTCATGCGGAAAACTAATCAAATAATATTTTATCAACTAATAAATTTGACAGAACTTAAAACCAGTTTCAAAATATATTTTAATTTTATTCAACGAAAACTAAATCTATCTGTATCTTTTTTGAAAACTCTAGAATAAAACTTTGTTAGCAAGTCAATATATGATAATAAAGTATCTCTTTTTAAACATTATATGAAAGAATTTTTTAAATTTATAAGAAAATATTCACAATTTAAAAAGTTAAAAGAGTCTGTTAGATAATAATGTGTCTATTTTTTTAAGATCTATAACAATATTTTTATATTAAAAAATTCATTCTTATTTTGATTCAATTTAATTTTGTTGCATGCAAATTAAAATCTAGGAAATAGTTTCAGGTCCTTGGATTCTAGGAATGTAATAAAAACTAAATTATCATCATCTAGAATCGACTAATTGCCATTCAGTGTACATCTCTGGTCAACAATTTGACTCGATGACATCTATTCTGCGAAAACTCGTAAAACGATTTCACAATCTGGTTTTACAACAGCTGCCTCAATACGGTACTTTGTACTGACTTACCTCTAGATCATTCGATTGCTAATTATTCAGAACAGAATGATATTTGCTCTCAGTTTTTTACTGCTAATTTACTTTTGTCACAAACGATCGTAAATGTCGATATATGTACTGAGCCTGTAACTTATCCAATTAGTTAGTTCACTAATCAAGTCTGAAGCACAGGGTTTATAATAAAAATATTCATTTCGGTGTTGCCCCTTCGCTATCGAGATCTTGTTGTTTTAACACCTTTAGACTTATTATCTCTTTAACCACATAAAATATTAAGATTATGTCAATACTCAACAATCATCAAAATTAAAGATTTTAAAGAAGGAATAGATCGTAGGTAAATAGCCGTAAATTGACAAATTGATCTTGAAAATTTTCAAGCACAGTCATGGCGGACTTTTGACTGATATTGATATTTTTTTATTAAAAGCATACATTCCTTATTACATCCTAATAAACATACATCGATGTCTTTTTAAAAATACTCGTATTTCTTTAATATTAAAATGAAACTTCTTATTGGAAAATCCTCTAGTTGGTGTTTAGAGGAAAAACCAAAAAATAATTATTTTTAATACAATCTATAAGAAACTTTAAAACCCAACAATAATTTTCAAAAAATCAACAACAAAGTTTTTAAAGTTTTTAATAACAATCCTGTTTAAAAATTCCAGATTGCTCAGGGAAAATGGTATTACATCTCAACGACTCGCAATATATTGAGGACTACGAAAGAAGGAGTCACTTAACAAATGGCGGCAACGGCGAGACGACGCTGGAGAATGAAGGTAAACAGATTGCAATTATCGGTAGTTAATAGTTGGCAAACAAATCTAAATGACAAGTGCGCGTTCAATATTCAATTGGAATTTTTAAGTGATCTTGTGTGACTGTGTGTTTGTATTGAACTCAACCTCTTTGTGCGTGAATCGGTGTGTGTGTGTCACCTATGTCCATAAAAGCAGAGAGTATGTGAAAACTGAAAAGCTCTTCAACTTTTAAATCATTCATCAAGTGTTGATGATGTATTTGGCGGCAATCGGTGGAAGGGATATTATATAAGGGTGGCTAATATATGTCTGTGCAGTGAAAATTTGTCGCTGTCTGTCTTTCAGTTATGGAAATCAATCGAATTGAGGCCATTAGTTTGGCCCAAATTACCACACAATCAACTTAAGCCTAAAAGATTATTGTGAACATAAAAAACGACATTTTATTTTATTTGAAATTTATTTCATAATTGTATGAAAAATTGATTATTTTTAAAAATAATGTTTGAAAATAGTTGTCAGGAGTTTAAAGTTTTCAAATTTAATTTAAAAAAATAAATTAACATTTCCAAAGCGAAAAATAACCAATTTTAATATTTATATAGTGTTAATTAAGTTTATTTTGTATATTTTATATATATTGTATAAAAAATAAAATTAATAAAATCTCATTAACATATCCTAAAATTGAGTTATATAACATTTTTATCTTTCTCAAGAAAGAATTTACTGTAATTTAAGCTTATATAATGAACTTATCTGGTATGTACTTGAATTTTTTCAATAAATTTAAGAACTTTTTGTAGAAAATTAAAAATGCATCTCATAAGTTATTTAATTTAAAATTGTTCTTGAATGACACTTATCAAATGTAAATTATATCGATTCATTGTGGAATGAGTTATTATTAAAATCCAATCGCATTTTTACACAATAGAAATGCAATAAATTAAGCCAATTGTAATAAAAAGGGGCAGGGACAGGTGCAATTGGCAATTCTGAATGCATTTGACACGTCATTCAATTGGAATTATTTAAATACATTAAACACAGATGCATTTATTTGAGTTATTTGTGTTATAAGGGTGTAAAGTCAACTGTTTTTAATGAGGAATTGTAATCATTTTCGATTTAAAAATTAATGATAAATATATCATGAAATAAGAAATAAAAAAATGCTTCTTTTTTACATAGACCGAAATTTGTAAGTAGATTTTTTATTTTTTGATGGAACATTTTTTTGAATTCAAATTTAATGTATTTTTCCAATTAGTTTTGGAATGTTATCTATTTTCATTGTTCATTTATGTTAATAACTTTATGCGTATTTATGATTAAGTAGAACAATAATAGCCCACTTAGAAGGAAACATATGTTGATCTATCCAGCTGGCATCATTTATTCAATATTTGAATGATACAAAAATGTTACCAATAAACGAACGTTTTTATTTCGCGCTATTTACGAAACTCTTTCAAAAATCATACTTTGCGAAAATCCCCTATCACTTAGAGGGAATTTCTTCTGTTTTAAGATAACAGATATAAGAATAAATGAAAATAAATAATTGTAATTTATTACACCAGATTATTTGTCTTGCAACCGTATTAAGATTTATCTGCGTTTCAACTCATTTAACTATTTAGTGTTTAATTATGGATGTTGATTGTATTAATTTGAAGTTTACATTCAATATCACTTTTAATATTACCTTCTCAGTATATTTGTAGGTATATATTTTGCTAACAACTATGTTATACTCGTAAATAATAGTTTTATTATCAATAATGTGAGAATTGCGATGTTAGAATTTGATAATCTTTTATATCGGAATTAATTTTTTTTTCATAATTTTCTATTTTAAAACTAAATAGTTCTCAAAGAATAAAGTTGTCTCATTTCCAAATATTTAGATGTTATGATTTTTTTACTTGTGACCTTAGTGACACATTACAAAACATAAATCAACGAAAGCTAAATCTCGGCACGAGAAAGCAAAACCTTTATTTTATTAATTACATAATTACAGTGAAGATATTTTAACTTTTTATTATTATTATTATCCAAATCTGGTTATTATTTTATTACAAACTATACGAGTACATTAGCAAAAAATCAAATATTTGCACTAGTGACCTCCCTCGTCAATCTCAAAACTAGGTGTAGTTTTGACTCGGCACGTTTTAATATGATTAATTTTTGTCTCCAATTTATTAGTTACCATAAATTAGCATAAATAAACCGAACTTTATATCTCTATTTGCATTTTCAGCGACCACAGATGAAAACGAGACACCTATTCAACAATTTTACAGAAATAAATCAGTGTTTTTGACCGGAGGAACGGGGTTTTTCGGAAAAGGTAAGTTTAATATTTTTATTTTTTATGATAACAGAACGATTAAGATTACATTTATTTCAAATTCAAAATAATGCTGGACATCTAAATTAAGGTTGAAAGGCCAAATATTGCTTTTAAACCTTTACTAAAAGTTGATTTTACTTTCAAAAGAATAATGTTGAATGATCCAATTTAGGAGTTCAACCTCGAATATTTTACTTTTGCTTTCTATCTAACAAATAATATAAAAATTTTAAAACGAACATATTATAAAAAAAACACCAAAATATTATTGATCAAATTTAAATGGAAAATTCTGCAGACCTTAACCTTCAATTGGACCAAAATATCAAAATTTTACATATAATTAAGGAATTATTCCGTTTTAAACACATTTATCATAACCAAATGATATGATATATGAGAAAAAAAAGTGTGTTTGAATATTATTATCAATGAATTGAATAATAGTGATGTGTTATACTAGAGTGTATATTTAGCTGTTTTGTAACGTAGGAAAAAGTATAAAATACGAGCGAATATTTCCTTGTCCATCGAAAAGCTAACCTTTCAATACGAAAGTACAAAAGCATTTGTTATGAATTGTTTGATTTCCAATTATAAATTCAATTTAATTGTAATATTACTTAATTGATTAGCTTGGTTTATATGTATGTGTTTCTATTTCAAAGAACTATTTCAGTTTGGTTGTTATACATATTTTATTTTGTCTTTTTAATAAATTTAATTAAATTCCTGACAATTAAATAAAAAATTAAAGTTTTACTTTTAATGTGAAAAGTAAAAAATAGGGTTAAAAGCTGACACCTAAGTCATATAATTTATGATTCAGTTTATTATATTGTTATTTAAATATGATGACATTTATTACATATATTTCAGTTTTAACGAAATAATGACAATATAATAGAGAATAAAATTTAAATGTAGTTTTAATTACCAAAAAGTAAACTTTTTTATTTTAAAAGTGGATTTATATCAATACATATTCATATATTTATTTAAAATCTTTGTATTCATAACAATATTCGGTATTGATTTATGAATTAACCTTCAGCCAATATAAATTCATGGAAAGGTGTCAAATCAACATTTGAACAGATGATTTCGCATAAGAAATAATGTTTAAAAATAATATTTTATTGCTATTCACAGTAATCATTGAGAAACTGTTAAGAAGCTGCCCAGGGGTAGACACGATCTACGTTTTGATTCGGAACAAAAAGGGGAAGGATATCCAGGCGCGATTGGACGATATTTTCGATGACTGCCTCTTTGACAAACTGAAAGCGGAACAGCCAAAGTTCAGGCACAAAGTTTTCGCCATTTCCGGAGACTGTGCGAACAAAAATATGGGAATGAGTGAGTACGATGAGTCTGTGCTGATAGACAGGGTCAATGTGGTCTTCCATGTCGCGGCCACGGTCCGCTTCGATGAGAAAATGTCTGTCGCTTTGGCCATAAACGTGATGGGCACAAACTCCGTCATCAATCTCTGTGACAAGATAAAGAACCTGGCTGCATTCATCCACGTCTCCACGGCCTATGCCAACTGCAACCGACCCCAGATCAATGAACAGTTTTATAAGATGCCTCTGACCGGAGTGATGGCTCTCAACATGTACGAAAATCTAAACGAAAATATGCTCTGCGCTGTCGGCAAAGAAATCGCCAAAGACTGGCCCAATACCTACACATTCACCAAAGCGCTGGCTGAAGATCTGGTCAAGACCAAGGCCAAACATTTACCAAGTGTCGTTGTTCGACCTGCAGTCGGTAAGTGATCAACATGAGAATAGTAATATTTGTAATGGTAGTTAATAAAGTACTTCGCCAGTGAAGAAGATAATGAAACGATACAGGCCAAAGACTATTACTTACAAGTTTGCGTACTACTCGTACACACTTCTAAAAAAAGCCATAAAGCTTGTGTTATAATAATTTGGAATTTAATCTCAATAAATTTTTAAGAATTTTTTTTAGGTATTTATATTTGCTTTAAATATTTCGCAAAAAGTTTAGAATAATAAAACAAGGACACCATACGAATATCATGCACTGTTTCAATATACAGTGTTAAATAATAAACCTCTTTTTCGAGAAAGTATAGAATGAAGAATGTATCATAAAGAATTATACAACAATAATTATTTAACTGACGTTAAAATAATGCATTATTAAACATTACGTTTTTTTCANCACTGTTCTAAAAAACAATCTCATTTAAAAAAGAAGCTGTGCTGATAGATACTATAGAACTTTCCGTTTCATTTTTTTCG
>JXOV01014069.1:13654-30447 GCA_001014945.1 Clogmia albipunctata
TTTCGCAAAAAGTTTAGAATAATAAAACAAGGACACCATACGAATATCATGCACTGTTTCAATATACAGTGTTAAATAATAAACCTCTTTTTCGAGAAAGTATAGAATGAAGAATGTATCATAAAGAATTATACAACAATAATTATTTAACTGACGTTAAAATAATGCATTATTAAACATTACGTTTTTTTCAATCAATTATTAAATATAAGTAATCGCTATATTTTACACAAGACTATAAATTTTAAACAAATTAATTTTGAAAACTTTGAAATCATTGTTTAAAAACACAATTTTTAATCAATTATTTTAATTATATTTGTAGTACTACCAACGGCTCAGGAACCCATTCCTGGATGGATCGACAACATGTACGGACCCACTGGAATGCTGATTGGAGTCGCCGCTGGCTTGATCCGCATCTTCCACGTCCACAAAGACAACTATGCAGAGCTGGTGCCTGTCGATCTGTGCGTCAATTCTCTCCTAGCGGCGGCCTGGGATGTGTCCAAGAAAAGCAAAGCCTCCATCAACGAGCCCATTCAGTACAACGATTGCGACGATGAGATCCCTGTCTACAATTTCACCACAGACAACCAAAACAAAGTGCCATGGCATGAGTATATAGACTACGCCTGGGATTTGGGCAGACAAGTGCCCATCCTCAAGTCCATCTGGTGCATGGCCTTCACCACAACCGACTCCAAGCTCATTTTCACAATCTTATGGTTTTTCTACCACAGACTGCCCGCCTTTTTCGTCGACCTTTTCCTCTTCCTAATTGGCAAAAAGACAAGGTTAGAGTTTTTTTCTTTTAAAATTATAAAATTGTTGATTTTTTAATTAACTTGAGACATATTTTATTAAATAATTTATATCAAGTAACTGATTAATATTTTTTGTATAAATACAGTGTGAATTGAGGTTATAGCCGCACCCGTTTATCCTTGATATCTCTGGAGCCTAAAGAAGCTGGATCTTCAAATTTACACACAGTATATCTCTTTACAGATTACAACTTCAGGTCAAACCAGATTTGCAAATACTTGAATCATTTTTGCGAAATTGCCAAAAAACGAAAAACCGCAAANACTTATTTGATAATAATAATATCAAAGTAGTGATTGGCACTACAAGTGGTAAAATCAACAGTGTTTTAACGAAAAAGAATCGAGTGTGAGATACGGGACGAGTTTTTAAACTGTTCCGAGTTAAAAATCGAAAAACTTATTTAAAAATATATTTGATTATAATGATCACATGACACAGCCTTTATCAATAAAAATGTGTTTTTGAGGGGGAACAAAAAGGGGCAAGAATTTTGACATTGAGGCACAATTTCGTTTGAGTTTTATTTCTTTCATTAGTGAAAAATCAATCTGTTTTTTTTTTATTTAATCTTTTCTGAAACAATGTCACGAATCATGTTTTTAAGTTTAAGTTATATATTTTTTCACAAGGAATTTATACTTGTTCTAGTTTAATACTCATTATCTGAGCTTAAACAGATTCATCAAAAGCGGCATGCCTTCAATAGTTATTTAAACAACAAGTGTCACAATGTGTCACTTAACTTTTAACGATGAAAAACTCACTTTCGGCTCGTATTTTACACTCCTTTCCCCGTTAAAATAACAGCTGATTATTCAACCTTGAAGCACAATCTACTATAATAGTTACAACGAAATAAACATTCACAGTTTAAAAAAACCAATTCTCAATTTTTTCAATCATCTTAATGAAACCCCATATTAGATAACCTTTTTTTTCAATAAATTTGAGTTGTAAAACCTTTGGAAACCATTGGAACACTTTAAATAAATAATTTATTCAGTTTATGTTTTATTCATTTTTTAAAATACTAAAACCTTGCTAAAGTTATATAAAAAATAACTAACATCCAATTGAAGTGGGAAGAACTTGTGTAAAATATTTACAACTTTTTGTTTTTCAGGATGCAAGAGATCTACCGAAAGATCAAGAAATACAGTGACGTCATCTTCTTCTTCACACATAAAAAGTTTGAATTTGAGCATAAGAATGTGCCGAAATTGTACGCGAAAATGGACAGCAGGGACAAGCAACTGTTCAACTTTAACATGGAGAAGTTGGATTGGAAGCAGTACGTACGGGACAGTGTGATTGGAATTCGAGTTTATCTAATGAAAGACCCCCTTTCAACAATACCTGAGGCTCAGAAACGACAAAATCTATTTAGGATCGCCCACTTTACCATAATCTACTCCTTATATGCAATCGCTCTTTGTTTCGTCATCTTCTCCGTCCTCCGGATATTCGACTAGATTTATGGGATTATGTGTATAGACTTTTAGAAAACATTTTTATAACTATGCCTTTATATTTTAATTATACATTGTATACATATGTAATATGGTATTCCGTCCATTTTTATAGCCGTGCAGAATTGCTGTTATTAAATTAATTTCTCAATTTTGATGCTGTACCCCCAATAAAAGTATTGATGGTTGGCTAGCCAGTGTTTTTGTCAGGAATTTTTACACACCCAACAAACAAGTAGCCCCCAAAATAAAGACTAATTGGTGACAATAAACTTTTATGCATAAAAATAATTCATGTTTTATTTTCACAAATTCAATTACGTTGAGCATTCATTAACAGTAAATTAATAATACGAGATACAAGGAATAATAAAGTTATAATATTTTTCAACATCTAATGCAAACACAATTAACTAATTTATTCCAATGACGTATACGTCATTGTATTAATCAATGTCAGTACGTAAAATACATATTCACACCAGAAATATAAAAAAAAATAAAAATTCTGTTTTTAATAAAAATTCTGTTTTTTAATAAAAACAGTAACAAATTTAATTCACTCATTCGAAAGCTTTTGTCTTTCGAAGCATAAATTTATGGATTTAACAATATTTTTTTAAATTGAAATTGCTTGTGCATTGAAAACATATCCTTAACCGAATCAATTTTATGCAACCAAAATGCATAACATATTAAATTAAGCACCATTGCTTTTTGGTATCACGTACAGCCCAATTCACTATGCTATTCTGTGAATAGCTTTAAAAAGTTTATATGTTTGATTTATAATTATAAACTTTACAGTTAATATTTTCGGAATGGGCTTTATTACTGTGGTATTGAAATAAAAACTGCTTATATCAATTAAAGTATATCTAAAGGTTTTAAAAAGTACGCACTTTTCTCTTTGGAGACATTATTTCCTCTCTGAGAGTTTTCCCCAGCCATAAATTTCCACTACCCTTATAACCTCTTCAGTTTCACATTTATTCCTCGAATGGCAAGACGTATCGTGGTCGGTAAATGTAATACTTTCGGGATTTTCCAAATTCATTGGTAAAAGAAAAGTGTGAAGGTGAAATTTTACGATAAATACGGGCCAAATTCGGAAATTTATAGTGATTCGGATTAATCTTTGGGAGAGTAGGATCGGCACGATATGATGGACCCATTTGGATACCAAAGCAACGATGTTTGGTGATTTAGAGTGTTCATGTCAGTGTTAATCCTCAGAATAAATGAAGCAATGTGCAAAAATGTGGTAGCGAAAATCTAGAGCCCAGCTTGTGCAAATTGTGATAACAATGAAAGTGGAAGGGTTTTAGGAGATATATCTGAACCATAAAATAGGTTCAAGGTGAACGAGAATTCAGACTACTTTCATTTGCCAATAATCTTGAAAAAGTAGGAAAGCAATCAGAAAATAAACTAAACGTTGGCTAAATTCGCATTTTTTCTATTAAGAATGGTATAAATCAGTATGCTCCTGATAAGAATTCTTACCCACCCATCCATTCATTTGAATGCATAGAAGCTAAGAATATATGACATTAGAATAATTTAAAAACCCTTAGACATATAGAACTACCTATATTTTAAACACGCAATTATGAAATGGATTGTATATAATTGATATATAATTATTAAAGGATAATCTAATCGATTTTTTAAAGTAATCCCAATTTTTATAATATTAATTATAGGGGTGATGGTGGTTCGTTGACTGCTCCAAAAATCAATGATGAATTTGAAATTAAAGTTTCAAAATGAATAAAAAACGTCGTTTATCAAAGATAATATTAATTCTAATATAATTTGCCAAAAACAATTTTAATCATTCACCTAAACTCACTATACTCCTTAGAAATAAATAGTAACTATTTCTGTAAGGAATGTTTGAGCTCAAGGGTTTTTATTATGAGTATAGATTTATTAATGTAGGATAGTGAAAATTATACGAATAATAATACAGTTCGCATAAGGCAAACATAAAGCCATTATTGCGATTACCTTAATAAGGCTTGATGTGATAAATAAATCCATAAATATGTAAAATACGATTTGTCTTGTGTCTTTCAAAAAAGTATAAAAGTTTTATTTGCACTCCCGTATCGAAACATACGCTTTTCGATATCCATTTGAGTTTCGTAATGTTTCACTTTATGGCTCAGTGAAAATTTTGAATTTTTTTTAGTGAAATCACTAGTGAAAAAAAATGTCAAAAACAATCCAACAAATTTGTATCAAAGTCAAAATTTGGTCGCCATTGTTCCCCTTAAACTACTCAAAATATTGGTCTCGCCGTGCCTATATTTCAAATTAACTAATGTTTCCTCTTTTAAAATTTTAATGTTTACCGTTTCAACAGCCATATGCATATAATTTGGCTATTTTTGTTCGATTTTTGGCACATTACTTAGATATCAGAGATAAATCTGCGTAACTTTACAATTACAGATTTTACATGAAAAATTTGTGAAACATGTCAATCCCGCCCAAGGCTCGAACTCATGTCCTCCGAGGAAGCCGTCGAATGGGTTACCACTTCGGTATGAGACGCGTCATAGAAACTTCTTAAATAATAATTTAAAAAATTATATCATTCCTTTTAATGTTTGAAGTTTTAATACTTATTATTATAAACATATAAACTTATAAATTGTAATATATCCGAATTTAAATAAATAAATTTAATTTCAAACATCAGTCACTCTGAGATTAGTGTCAAAAACTTAACATTTTAATTACTTTTTCACAAGTCATTTAAAAAATATCTGTCTGTTAAAAACACACTGTTAATTCAGTTGTGCATCGTTTAATGAATACATATTTTGTAATTATTAAATGAAACTCAATTTCTACCGATGGCACATTTTAATTAAACGTTTTGTTTCTCGCAATTTAACTTCTGGACGGTTGCATGCGAATTTCAAAGTGCACCTTATGATTGAGTTATTTCCGGAATTTCCATTGTCGGAAACCTCGCTGTCTAGTGGTTTTTCATTTAGGCCAATCCTTTTTAAGAATACTTACAGAAAAACGATTCATATATAAGTACCGTAATTATACTCTACGTTCGCAATATACAAGTTTTTTACCATCCACTTTGAAAACTAAGTGTTATATATCGCAAACTGGGAAAAGACTGATTTTCACATATTTGCACTGAAACAACCACAAATTGAAAATATTAAGAACAAACACCAGAGAGTTTTGTTTGTGTGTTTTATTAGTAATTGAGGAGCTTGGACAAGTTCATGCATGTACCGAAGCGTCTCTATCCGTATCATCCCAGTGTACCAATCGAATATGACAGCGCCCGCACACTGGACGTGTACCTCATAATAAGAGAAGAGTATTTAAAATACTTACTGTCAACCTTTTTTACAATTACTACACCGATTTAAGAAGAAGATTATAGATTATAAGTTTTCCAAATTTATAATTTTTTTTTTAAATAAATCCGTATAGAACAGTTTCAATTTTATTTCGAAGATTAGTGCTTTCTTCTTATGCTTTCAAATTCAACTTTCGAGACTAAACTTTGTATTTGGTTTTAAGTATAACCATTTTTGCGAAATTAAGTACTTGTGTGCACTTAACAAAGCTCAAAATGAAATTCGTAGAATCCATTTGATATCGCTAATAACGTTTCACGAAGTTCAATAAAGTTTTAAACTTATCTCTCTACCCAGATAGAAATCTTAAATTAACTCTGTTTCATCTTGGAACCACCACTGTGAATTTATCATTCAGTCCATGAGCGTAATCATGTCAAGACCATACTGATCCTATTTAAACTTTCCTGTAATTTAGCTCATCAAACTCAAGACTTTGGTAAATGTTTTCCATCTGGATTGACTGTAAACTATTCAAAGGCACGTCGTAGTTTACAACTTTTGAGATTGGTCTGCATTTCAAAAATGCATTATCTCACTTAACTGTATTCTTCTATTACTAATGAAGCTAACAATTACTAGTAAATACGTAAAATCAGTAATCGATATAAATATATTCTTGTTTTGCACAGCTTTATGAATAAAATAAGGACAACTGACTTTAACTAATATCTTACTTTATTTCTTAAAAAAATAAAACAAACCCCTAATGAATATGCAAAAATTATATAAGCAAAAGCCATCAAACTATTTAGCTAAAGCTATGTAAAAATTAAATATCAAACATCAAAAATAGTATAGAATGTTCTGTCAAAGACTAGCACTAGTGCTTTAATAGTTATTTAAAGAACGTGCGAGTGTTTAATTGTGGTTTACAAGCCAGTGTTTTTCTTAAAACATTCCAAATGAATTAATTTTAATTACTTGAAATTGATTAAAACTTTTCAAATCATTGTAAAATATTCATTGAACTTTTCTTTAATATTATATATGATGCAATGTTAATGATTTCAAATTATAGGAAATACAATTATGGTTGAATTCAATAAAATGAGTAAATAACAATATTCAAATACCTTCAATAGAGTATTTGATTCTTTAAATCTCCCATTACTCGTGATTTTAAAGAGTCATTGTATTAATTATTATTACTATATAGAGATGGAATGTCCTCATTTGCACCTGCACTGCGACCTGTAAGATCTATTGTGCATTTGTCCATGCGTTAGTTTTAGGTCAGGAGATGTGTAACTTTTCTAATGAAAGTCACAAACTTCCGGACTGGAATATTTCTAATCTCACTTGATCCCAGCACCTCACGAGAAAGAACCTCTCTTCTAAGTCCGACTAAAGCCCCACATTCACATAGGATGTGTTTTGTAGACTCATCCTCTTCCAAGCACAACCTGCAGATGGTGTCATCTGAAAGGGCCATTTTATTCAGATGATATCTGACAGGATAGTGTCTTAAGAAACCAACTAGTCATCTGAGATCCCTGCTAAATTTGCAGATGTCTCCCAGGACATAGTGGTTTCTGTGGTTTTTAGATTGTCGGACGCCCACATGGTATTGTCCCAGTACCGTTTCCGTAGTATGGTACAGTAATCCAAGAACTAATTTTACTTTTTGCTTTGTGAACCAGTTGATTTCACAGAAGGGATCAGGTCCTAGCGTTTGGGTCGATACTAATTCATAGGCTATTTCATTTCCATCTATTCCTGAATGACCCGGCACCTAACTGACAGTTACTCGGTTGCATACAGACCCAAGACCTGTCGGTATTATAGCACTCTTGAATTTGTAATAACGCTAGTGCCTTAATTATAGCTTGACTGTCGGAATAGATTATAATTCTCATACCCTTTGGCGTTTTGTGGATAATAATATCAGGAGTCAGCACACTTCATGATTGTTATGATTTCAGCCTGAAACACTGTAGGCCACTTGCCTAAGGATTCTGATATCCTGGTATTTGAACCATATATCCTAATACCAATTAGATCTTTTTCAATCTTAGATCCATCTGTGTACCATATTAGGGAATCTGTATTTTAACCTCGCCCGTCGCTGCTCTTTGTATTATATAAAGGTACTGAGGTGTGCACAAAGCCCTTATAGCTTTGTTGATCACTGTGTCAAAGTGGCTGTTCCAGTTTAGCTTTTTGTCCAGAATCGCTTCTAGCTATTTAACTTCATTAGAATATGAGTCCATATATGTCCACTCTATTACTATTGGTGTAAGATTACATCACCTTGATTTATAAAAAAAGATATACATATAGCCACATCGGCCACTAGGCGTGTACCTTGATGTATAAGTAACTATTTTTGTTAATTTTTTTCGTGTAAACATAATCTTAAGGACTACATTGTTGCACAATTAAGTATAATAGTTTAGTTCTCTTGTAATATGAGATTGTAATAAATTTATTAAATACAATAAATAATAATAATAATGATTTAATTGAAAGCACTTTCGATTACTGAAATAACACGATGATTGACTTCTAAATGTGTGGATATTAATCGTTTTGTGGTTTTATCTATGTCCGTTTTTACTCGCTTGGCACGAGTCAGGATCCAACATAATTAATTTATCTTGTCGAAGAATGAAAGTATTTGTGCATGGCGAGAATCATGTAACAGTGTGCGTGTCTGTCATTTTAAAATTATGTTGTCATGATGAATCGACGCTTTTTTACAAGAGAAACTAGTATCCGGATGTTACAGCTTCTCGCTTCAAATTAAAAAAAATCAATAACTGGGATTTGTTTCACTTCCAATTTCAATTTACGCCAACAAAATATCGTTCGTTATCCCGGGCACCATTCATTAATATTTAATTGAAACTTTTATCGTCCTCATACTTTTGCCAAATTGAGCCAACATCTGAAAATGACATGTCGCAAAATCTGATCTACGAGCCGTGTAATTGAATCAAATGTAATACGTGTTTCCGTTAATTGAATTATTGCTCCAAGCACAGATAATTTGACATTGTTTCAATTAAACTAATTCTTTTCCCAGACATTCAAACACGCGTATCATCAACACGCAAATAATTTTATTTAAATGCATGAAAATGAAGAGAAAAAAATAAATTACGACAAATTTGAGTGCAAATNTAAATGAAGAGGAAAAATAAATTACGACAAATTTGAGTGCAAATTGTAATGAAATTTACATATTGGGAAATTTATTAATATTTTGATTAATATTTACGTAAATCCCAATTTATCTCAAAATTTCTCAATCTAAGTTACTCATCAAATAGTGGGGATCATAATGAATTCGAAAGAACAAATAATAATTTAACAATTGAATTAACAGTCGACAACTTTAATACTACATTAGAAACAACAACAAAAAACACAACTCCTGGAATAAATCAAATCAATTATAATATGTTAAAAGATCTTACAATAGAGAATAAAACAGTTCTAGTAAAACTAATCAACTATACCATTAATAAAAATATTTTTCCTTATCAATTGAGCCAAGTTAAAATTGTTCCTATACAGAAACAGTCCTCATCACTTTTTGATATAACTAACTTTAGACCAATAGCGCTTATTCCAAACATCACAAAGACATAAATTCAATGTTAAAACCAATACTTGAGGAGTTGGTTGAGGAGTCTCTGTCTCAAAACAGCTTCGGTTTTAGAAGGGTTTTAATACAACACACTGACCACGCATTTGACCAAATATACTTAATTTCAATACTATTCAATACATGGAAACTATCGTTATTAAAATTGTTATTCACTGAAACTGGGCTGCCATAGGTCGAATGAGATTATATTGGAGTTCACCCTATTTTGTGCCAATTGGTCTCTCTCTCTCTCTTTAGTTCAATTGCATCCATTTGCCATTCAGGAATAATAGTCCACATTTATTATGCGTTCTGCTCTGGACCGAAAAATCGAATCTCAATTAGGGAAATTCAATCGGAATTGAATTATAAAACTATCTAGTAAATAATCGATGAAAGTGGTAAAAGCCATGTCACTTAAAAAACGATTACGAATACAAATTTGACTCATTCTATAAATTCAAAATGCACAACACTCAATTTAAATAGATTTTTCTGCCACTATAATTTAGGAAAATTCATTCAACATATAGAATTTAAAATGTGAAAAATGACAGTGTGTCAGTGTGGTATGAAATGTGAAAATAGACGAATAGTACAAGTGTCAAAAATTTCCTCTCAATATTATGTCCGATAAAATTATATATGATGTGATGTGGTGAATTTTGGGATTCAAAAGTGTTTTTGAAGACTTGTGCACTTTTGGTGAAACAATCTACTAGAAACATATAGGAATGTTTATATGGAAATTCGTCGATTCAAATATAGGTAAGTTAAGTGCTTTATTGTCTTTTTTCGAGGGATTGAATAACAAATTTGATGCTCGTGTAAAAGTAATTTAAAAGAAAAATATAAGTATTTCCTTGTCTACCGAAAATTCCTTTCAATTTTTCAAAGACTTGTTTTTTTCTTCTTTTTATTATTAACGACTTTTGGGTGGGTCGAAAATTTAAGTTTAATGTTTTTTTTAATTTATGTTTGCAAATTTATAATAAAAACATCGAATTTTATGTCGTAATGCACAAATACTGACTACATTAAATTAAATTAGAGTATCAAAACTAATTCTAATTATATTTTTGTATAAGAGATACGGCGATATACGAGGAAGGTCGTATAACTGTTCAGCATATCTCCGGTGATACGTTGCAATGATTTTATTCCTATGTATATAAATAAGGGCTATAATTCCCGAGTACGCCAATCCTACAATAACCATATAACTTTCTTTTAATCTTTAATCTGGAATGTGTCCACAAGCGAACGGATGAGTGTGACAGGCCATGGTAGAGAGGTTGGTAAATGAGGTCGTAAGACCACTAATCGATTAAAGAGAAGCTACTTGTATGATTGTGAGTCATAGCCCCCTAATGTAGTTCAAATACCCAAACCAACATAACATATTTCAAATAGTAATTTAAACAATGTATGGAAAAAGCGAAGCTTAAGTTAACAAACAAATGAAATATGTTTTCTGGAATTTAGAGTTTTTAATTATTTATTTTTATTTATTAGTCAACTCGACTACAACAGTGATCCGACATGCATTCCAATGAGTATTTACCTAGTCTAAGTATATAGTATAATAGTATATTAATTTATAATTTGTTTTTAAACTAGCTTGAACTCCATCCCCACTAAGGGATTCATTCCTACATCTCCGCTCCATGAATCACCTCGTCTCTAGGCCATCCACCAGGAACCTCCAAAGAGCTCCCAACACTGCTTCAAGCAAAAATGATTTGCACTCAAAAGAGTGCAAATCATTTTTGCTTTTTCTTCCGCGATATTTTCATAGAAGGAGAATTTCACACCCGAAAGTGCATTTTGACAGGCATGGGCAAGATTACAAAAAATGCTCTAGAGAGTCGCTGTTTTTAGAACATAAAAGGCGATCAGACAGTGGGTTGAATCTATGTGAGACTCGATTGCAATATAGGGATTGAAAGGCCGAATTGCTGGTTATCAGTTGATATAAAATCCGGGACTTGGAAAGGGGCAATCTCTATCATAGGGAATTCCCTGTTTTTAACCATGACATGTTTATATAACGGACAGAATGATGAGTTCAATATTCTATTTTATCCTGTCCTTCGATGTTCTTCCTCATCTCGATCAATGCAATATTCAATGTCTCCTCCGTAAAATCACAACTCAGAGGATTCTCCCATGCCTTGATTAACCTAGTGTTGATCTAGGAAGAAAGTATAAGGATTATAAAAAAAATTCTGACAGCTCTCAATCAGAGTTTCCTATTGCAAACCCCACACGTCTACCCCATACAATAACATAGACTTCACGGCTGAGTCAAAGAGAGTCACTCGCGCCCTGGCCGAGCCGACTCCAGATTTTTTAAGTAAAGATCGAATTCTATGTGAAGTAAAGGATGCCTTTGAAGCTGCTGATCTAGCTGCGTGTTCATTCTTTGATGTATTTGAGAAAATCACTCCCAAATACTGAATTTCCGAAAATATTTCGATTTGACTGTCATTAAAATTAAATACAACGGTTTTTGCAAGTGCGACCGCCACGACGAAATATTATCGCTTTTGACTTTGATTTGATTACTTCTAGGCGGTTTTCTAAGCAATACGTGTGTAGGGTTCGTATCGTTCGAATCTAGCCCGTGAAGTGGCCAGAACTATCACTTCTCCCGCATAGAAAATAGCGTTTAAAGAAGAGTGGTTATGCAATTCAAAACCCATTATATTGTGGCTCCTAAAGAAGGTCTCAAAATCTGCAAGATATAATGCAAATAAAAAGTGGAGACAGTGTGTCTCCTTGTAAACTCCGATTTTATGGGTATATCGTTTATAAATTTTCACTCAATTTTTATTTTGCTGGATGCATCTTAAGCTCTTTAGTATATACGGGATTTTTGTTGAGATCCCAAATTTTTGTTCATGTGAGATTCGATAGAAGACTTGTTTGAAATCAACAAAATAGGCATATAATTTACCCTATCTAGATAATTGTTCGTTAATGAGGCAGGACGAAACGAATAAATAATTTGTTATTTCTATAACGAGGACCGCTATTGATTATTTTAAACAAACCTAAACTTTTAGCAGAAACTATTATTGTACTTTGAATAAAGGCATAACACTCATCAATACTTCCGTTATTCATGTCATAGTCGCAAAGAGATTCCTGCATAAGCCGATTATAGAAAATTTAAAGTCTATTATCCCATATTATTTTATATTAATAAGCTTCCGATTGAATCGATCCTACTGGGGGAGTTTCCAAAATTAAATCTACAAAATAGGGAAAATGTCCAGAATTGTCCTCCATAATCAGAACACCGGAGTCCCCACAAACTCAGCTAACCATTGCCAAATCAATCACCCATTTACCGTCAGGACCCACATATGTGTAATTTGCTGGAGAGTCTGAAAAGGTTCATTCGCTTAGAATTAAAAGCCAATGCCTGTCTATGACGTCAATGCAGTCTGCTCCTCTGGCATTCATTACTTTATCAGGTGAATCTCTAGAGGCAGAAATGTGCCAGTCAAAAAAGCTTTCCCATCTTGTTGCGGGAACCAATTCTTGCGTTACAATCAGTTAAAAGTACAATCTTGGAAGTCCCTCCATTCAGGTTCAAGGGTCGGATAAATTCATTATTATATCATTATCAGCTGTGCTAAAAGAACTTTCAATTTTTCGATAGTTCATGGAGATATATCAATAAATATTCGTTATGGCAATCATCATTTAAAACTCGAAAACATACACAATATAAAATAATTAGTTTTGGATATTTGATGGAAAAAAATTCAAATTGATAAATATATCATTACATTCTTATTTTTGAAGACTATATCACTGAACAAACTTAATTTACTCAAAGATCTTTAATTATAACTTTTAGCAATAGAATATTATTTGCGTTTGTCTGCGACTATCGAAAAATATATACTCCAACAATAAAGATTTTATTTAATATGAGCGACTTTCTTGAGTAGGAATTAGCTTCGAAAATGTAAAGATTTTTCAATAGAATTGTATAAAATATCAAAGTTAATCGTATTTTAATTTCAGGCCAGTTTTTGCGATCGCCCAATCATCTCTGATAGTGGTGACGTATGGCGATGTACTATTACGCCAGTAAATTATCGGCTGTCGCTTGTGGAACTCGGTGTAAGCAGCAGACTCGGCGTCGAAGCCCCTTAAAATCCCGGGATGATGGAAGCGAAAAAATACGAGGCGGTTTTTGTAGCTCTTCTGGGAGAACCGTTGACGAAGACGACGACAACACCCACGAGAACCAACAAAGGCATCAGTTGATAGTCGAGCAAAATCTGGATGAACTTTTGCACAACAAATGGATTAAGAATTCAGTAAGTTGTTAAATTGTGACGGAAACTCTTCCATATTTCAGGAAATGAGAATCTCAAAGTTGTTCTTTATATATCCACCTATTTAAAAATTTCTCCGTTAAATTAGATTCCTTAATTGCTATTTATAAATGTAGCACAATTCTGAAAAGCTCTTGCTTTATTAATCATTGCTTTTCATCGGTTTGGAATATACTTAACATGCTTAGTATATTAAAGTGTAAATGCTTTAAAATATGCATTAACAATTACATATTATATAAATTTGTAATTTAAAATTTATTGAACATTATATTCTTTTGAAAACGATAATCATATCAAAGCTTGAAATTTATAATTGGTAAAGAGTTTTTAATATCTCATTATTTATTCAAATATATATATAGGGTAATATACATTATATACATTACATAGTTATTTATTCAAATAGGACGAATGATGCATTATAAAACGCTAGAATTCTTCAAAAGTCAGGATATGTAACATAAGTAATGCTTATTGACCGTCTTTTATACATTTGTGAACAAATTAACACAAAAAACTTTCAAAAATATTATATTATATATTATTATAGGCAATTCTTTTAAAAAATTTACTTCTCAATCAATTTCTATTTTTGACTGACATTTATTGATGAATCGTTAAAGGATGCAATAAATTTATTAAACAATATTATCGATTTTTTTTAAATCGTAAACTAGAAAAAAATAACAACTACTATTGTACATAAAAAACTACGAAGTTTACAACAGTATTTTTTGGTAGTCGTCATTAAATATCCGGAAATTATTAAAGGCTGTCAAATAAGATCAGAAATTTAAATTTTTATCTTTACGTAATCCTCAAATTGATAAATAATTTCTTAGAAAATTCACAACTAATTGAGCTATCCAAGCCTTTTAAGAATGAAACAAATGCCAAAGTACCGAAATATAAACAATATAAATATATTTCATCCGACATTCTAAACCAAGATTATTGGAGCGGAACCAGCAGAGGATTTTACCCAAAAACGGATTTTAAAATGGCATTACAAATGGTATGCCGAAAGAAATCGATTTCTTGGCAAAGCTTCTTCGATACACACTATTAATCATTTTCCTTATCAGGGCTTGAAGGTTTTCAGTGGGCATTGTAACAAAAAATATTAATTAATTACTGCAATAATAGACTTTAACATAATAACATAAAAGAATTTTCCACATTTTGTTTTCTTCTCAAACTTTTATGGTCAACAAAATAACTTTCATAAGCTTAATTATAAATGAATATTTACAAATTATACGAGTATATCTATATTTTTATTGATTACCTATTCACATTGTCATTCAATTTATTTTATTATTATTTTAATTATTATAATCAACCAATTAGGAAATTGTATATAGAAATTAGTAAAATATACTCTCCATTTCATCCTAAAAAAGGCATGTTTTTATTTATGATTTATTCATATCTCTGATATCTCTGATAATAGATAAATATCTATTAAATAATGAAAATAATACTTGTATTTGTCATTAAGAATTATATACATAATTATTCATTTTAAAAAGAAATAATAGAAGAAATAACCCAAAACAAAAAATTCATACATAACATATGAATATTCTTTTTCAGTTTTAAAAAATTGTCCTAAAACTTTTTTTTCTTACGAGTATAACGTAATTGAAGCTTTAACTCCTTATGTTATATGCTTTCTATTTTGGTTTTTATTTAATAATGTTATATTTATATTATACTTTAGAACCACAGTATACATTTATAGTACTAAATAAACAAGAGAACTATATTAATTTGAACCGCAATGCAAACAACAACATTTATATCCGCTCGTTATCTAACCTAAATTTTAGATTAATATCCGGGAGCAACAAAAATAATCCATACTCAGTTATTAAAATATTTGGTTTTGGGGGCAATAACAATTTTCCACTAGAAAAATTCAATTAGCTTTAACCCGCTATCAGTTGTACAGTTGGCCAATTTTTGGGTAACTTCAAATGAAATGCGCAAATTTATTCAATTTGACCTTTTCAGGGATTTCTCCACCAACATTGGACCCTCAAACTGTGCCATTTAAAATTCGTGACACGTTCCCAGAAACCATTAGCACATTGTTTTTTTTTCTTCTCTTTTTTATTTCCAATTTATTTGTTTCTGGTGTACTGTATAACAAATAAACTTGAAAATCTGGCCGGAAAGGGAGAGCCAAAAGGAAACGGACGGAATTGGAATCCAATGTCCTTCCTATTTCATGCAATTACCATTCTTTTTCCTGATTTTACCCCATAAAATTATCGAATGTAAAACGGCAAATAAAAACCGATTGCAACCGTTCCGTAGATTTAAACATCTGCTGCATGACAAATAACAAATAATACTAAAAACTGTCAAAGAAAAAAAAGCTCTAAAAACACAAATCGCAGTGAAAATCCTTACAAATGAACGACCGTTGCGGAAAAACAGACCAGGGCACATGTGATACTCAGCAGCTCACAGTTACAAATGAGCTGTTCGACAAATAAAATCGCAGTCAAGTCAGACTGAGGCTGCAAAAAAAGAATCCCCGAAGAAATTTTAGCCAATTTGGGAAATCCTTGTTCGGTAGAAAAGGACAATTTATGTACTGCTCCTCAACCCCGAAAATCCAGACCGTGGAATTGAATTTCCTGGAAACATTCGTACATTTTAGATGATGCCCCGACAAGGTAATTTATCTCGAGAGCTTTTGTAGTCAAACATCACTCTACATAAAATCATATGTATGATAGTAAAAGAAGAATGTACAATGGCTCGCATTCTAAATGGAACGCCACCCTAGCTCAAATTCAAACGCTTGGTACTTAATAAAGGGTTGACAGATTTTTATCGTATAAAAGTCAATCGGTAGTCTATTTATTCTATTATCATATCTTATTAGCAAAACGTCGAATATTTAAACTATATTGCAGTTATTTGCTATTGAAAACACGATTTTCGACGCCGCATTTTAAATAGAACACCCTTATTACTATTGTCGTAATTGCAAAACCAATTACATTTATAAGTTGGATAGCAATGCACACGATTTCATTCAGAAATGTTTAAGATAATTTTTAAATACACAATTAATGTCAATTTTGATCAACCACAGATAAAAATAAACAATATACTAAAT
>JXOV01014082.1:0-25763 GCA_001014945.1 Clogmia albipunctata
CAAGAGAATTTTATATATAAGATATATACAACTCGGTTGATGACTCGAAAGTATTATATCGATCGAGTACAAAATGTTATACATTTTCATGAGAATTTTCTAGATAAAAAATGAAATGAGATATGAATGGGTTTTTCCAACCAGTTTTTTTCTTCAAAACTTTATACATTTATTTATTTGCAAAATATGAAAGACAACACTGTATTATTAAGATCTAAACGTTTAAGTAAGGAAGCTGTCAAGCGAATAGTGATAGTGAAGAGAATAAAATTTTGGTTTCAATTTTTTAATATTTTACCGAAATGGAGCATTACACACTGTTTCACTAATATTCTCGTGATAGCGCTGATAATTTAAATCATATTTACTTTAATTTAATTTTTTTAATTTATGAAAAATATTATATTATATTAATCAATTTATTGAAAAGCTTTCTATTAATGATGTCTAGAATATTTCAAAAGAGATATTATAAAATTTAATAAAACAACCATATGTAATTCAAATATTTTTAATTTGAAAGTTATTCAATTTAAGTTCCACATTTATGTTTAATAACAATTAATAATAATAGAAGATTTCAAACATTCATTTCATAGATCTTTGAACTTAAAAGACGTTAAAAAAATGAAAATCAAACCCTTTTATCACAATCACACATTATGAAAATCTGGTCGAACAATGGGCTTTATTGATTGTGACTACTAACAACCTATATTAAAAATTTGTGGCGGTTTAAATTACCAACCCTTAACCGATATTGAAACCCTTTCTTGTCTGAATTTATACTACTATGCGGGAAATAAAAGTATGGTATTTATATTTTGAGATAGCATTGGTGAAATATCAAATTATTATATAGCAGTGTGTCAAGAAAGAGCTAAAAGACATACACAATTTTTGTATATGGTCTAAATTGCCCTTAAACTAGCTGACAACTCAAACTAACTGTACATATAATAACTAACAACAAACTTCTCTTCAAAAGTATCCAGACCTATACTGCCCTAGTGTGCGGGTCTAATAAACTTTTATCTTATTCTATCCATTCCTATAAATGCTGTTAGGCAGAGAGAAATTACGTGAAGGGGCGTATGGCTGTCACGTTTTCGTGCATCTGGACAATTATTTTATTCATGTGAATAAGTGCTATAATCCCCGAGCGGGTTCTGCGTCCACCAACAAATAACCGTTAAAAATTAGTATTCGAATGGGTACTCCTTAAGAAATATTATTGTAAATAGTATTCCGTATATTTGTTTTCGATATTTAAAATATTATTAAGAACTCAACTACAATATATCAAAGAGTATTTCCGATTTCCGGGAAATTTAATTACACTTTGATTGACGTCAAATAGTGTAAGTATTTATCACAAACCTCAAACTATTCCCCATGCAATCCACGTTTAATTACAATTACGTCATTACACCATTGTTTAAAATTTAGTATTACTTTTTAGGATTTTATAAAAGAATTCCAGTACTTTTTAATTTGTTTATTTGCATTTCATTTGTTAAAATAAAAGATCAATTGTGTTTTTAATTGTTTCATTAAAAACCGCACACATTCTGGTTCTGAAATGTTAAAGTCATCATTAATGGAATTAGCTACCAAATTGGATACATAGAACTATTTATTATTTACCGCGAGTAATAACTTTAAACATAGAGCTTTTTGTCAGAAAATTTAATCGTAGTTTAAGAATTTTCGTTGTATAAAATTGATAGTATAACTCTAAAAATTGTTTTGTCAAAGACGTCTTACAGCACTAGTGCTTTATAATTTAAATAATTCTACTTCTATAAATTTTAAAAAACGACTATGATTTAGATGTTTGTTTTAAATTTTTTTAGAAAACACTATCGATAATAATTAAACACACGGCGGGTGTTCTTTAAAATATTCGCTGCGCTCATGAACTTAAAAAACCCTAGTCTTTAATAATGTCTTATCTTATCGACCTAGTTGATTACTATTGTCATTACTAACTGGTTAATAATGTTGTCATTAGTACCCAGAGATGTAAAATGAGTACAGATTTTGATAAGTGAACCATTACTCTGATCTGGTTTAAAACTGTTTTCTTACTTTCAATGTCCTACTAATAATCCTACTATAATATTGAGAACCAAATTTGTGAGACTCTTTATACATTTTGAGTTATCTAACCACTCTCCATCAATAAATTGTTCTTGAATGAATGCTGATGAAAACCGGTTAGCTGTTTTTAAAAGAAGAACACTAAGCTGCATTTTCGGAGGGTTTTGTAAAGATGATGTCTGAAGACGCGAAGGTAAAACTTTGAACTATATCAACTGTACAATACACTTATCGTTGTCTTCATAAAATCGTGAAGGCAGGAATGCGACTTAGAAAGAGATGACAACATAGACCAGGACGTCCATGATTGGATAGCCGTTCCTGGAAACCGGGACTAATGGAGGCAAACTCTGAAGGAGGCAAGGACCCGATCTTGGTTGTACCAAGATGATAATGATGATATTCGTACGATGTATGGTTCGAGAACACCAAGGATATTCGAGTTTTTAAAATTAAACATGTTTTTCATATAGAGTTATTTATTATCTAATCATCGGTTATTCAGAATAAAATTATGAGATTATAAAAGTAGGTCACATCAAATTAAAAAAAAATATATTTATAATTTATTCCATATTATTAATATCGATATTTAAATGTTATGGTTTGATAAAACCAGTCAAGAAGCTTATCTAATACAACATATTGAATTAAAAATTATAAAGACATAAAATAGGATTAAAACAATTCCAATACAAAACCAGAATGATCCAAAACTTATTTTTTATTATTCATTTTAAGAAGATCAAATTGTATGCAACATTTCATCTCTAAACTGGATTGGTATTAATTTGGCGTTCATTATTTTTATGTCTTTTGATTTGCATTATTAAAACTGTTAAATTAGTATTAGTGACATGTGGACTTTTAATGGCATTTAAATTTCCTACTTTTGCAAAATTGGATTGGAATTAGTTAACGCTGTAGGAGTATTTTTAATGGCTACGGCAGACTATAATTGACCCAATCACCTCTCTATGGTTTTGTGGGGAAGAATACTCGTATCTTGCTGGGAATTCGCCGCTTTGACGACATTATGGGGTCAGGCGGGTGTAAAGGTCTGCCGCGATGACCCTTCCTTTCTCTGTCTCCTCCATACGATGGAAAAAGACAGCTAAAATCACATTTTTGTGTGGCTGTTTTCGAAAAGGGCGTTTGGATGCATATTTTAGACTATCCTATTCCTAATTAAATTTTTTTAAATTAAATTTATAGAAGTTTTTTATTTTAAAAATTATTAAAATTTCAAGTACACATTTTCAGATAAATATAACGATCTAAAAAATTACAGTATTAAAATTTGAGAATGAAATTATTTTGTGCAATTCCGCATCGAAAAGTAGACTTTTCTTCACGCAAATTGTTCAGTAGCGATTTACTTTTTTACACGGAGTGTTGAAATAATCCAAAATTTGCACGCAAATAGTCACCAATTTAATGAAATTACATATTATTGTCATAACCAAATTTATTACTTAAATATTTAAATATTTCGTTGTGAGTTGTTTGTTCCACAATAATTTGAAAAACCCGTTGCAAACGTTTTTATTAGTAATTATCTATTAATTGATATTTGTTTAGAATTACACAAAATAGCGTTCAATACACATGTGAAATCGGTTATTACTCGTTTTGTTTTTTCACAAATTGGCCAACTTCAAAGTTAATTTTATTTTCAAATGGTATTTTATCGTTTAAATAATGCTTCGACACGTTTCATCAGATTGTCCTCAATCAAAGGCTAATAATTATTTGAATTAAATGAAGAGTTTTATAATTTACACCTAATTTCAAAGAACAGCGATCAGTGCTTGGAAAAAACACCCTCACAACATAATCCATACTAACGGTTAATACTTCTAACTTTGAACATCTACTGTAAAGAGGTCAGACCTATACTGTCCTAGTGTGCGGCGATAAATGGCATATCTAATTATACTTTCATCCTAACCTACCATATCCCTTAGGCCCAGGGTTATCAAACTGTGCGCCGCGGCGCCCTGGGGCGCTGTGGAAAGTATATAAGGGCGCCGCGGAATGTATGTAGGGGGACCGCGAGCTGGAAAAGTTTGGGAACCCCTGCCTCAAGCCAAATAATGGAAAAAAATTATCTTATAATTAACAATAATAATTCATTTCAATGTTTTATAAAATTTCTACTAATGAGTTTGAAAGTTACCAAGCGCGAAATAGATTGGTTAATAATTTTAGATAGTATTGGCAAAATATCAAAGAGTTGTATAATCTATATTCAAATTAAAAAATTCAAACTCACTTACATATGACAAACAACAAACCCTTCCTCTAAAGTGTCCAGATCTATACTGCCTTAGTGTGCGGTGCTGAATGACGGGTCTAATAAACACTTTTTTCTTATACCATCCTTATCTTTCTCAAAAGAATCATTATATTTAAATACTTCAGCGATAGCAGCAAGTTAGTTAGGGTTAGAAATTGGGATAGGCCGGAAGTGTTTCATCTTATTAAGCGTATAGTCACTATAACCGGATTCATGTTAAACGGATTACATGTTGTATTGTATATATTTTATTAAAAGTATCTGTTTATGCAAATTTTTTTTTCAAAGATTTTTAAATACAAATTCTTTTACCCTTATATGCCAGTTTCATAATAGATGTTTTATAAGTATATCGAGTAAAAATAAACTGTTATTCAGAATTTAATAATAAACTACACGAAGAATAATTAATAGCACTTCAATGCAGTCATAACTTTCCCTGAGTTGCTAATCAAATTATCATCGAAATCATTTGTTTAGATTGCGATACAGAACATTACCTTTGCGGATTTCTTGCCGTAATCAGTGCTTTGAGGAAAGGCGATGGGAAGGAGGAGGAGAGGAGAAGAGCAGTCAGAAGCAGTGAGTTATACCGAAACGGTGGTGGTTAGGCTTGACCCTGCGGAAAGATCAGTGATCGCGTGTCTGCAGAGTCTGTACCCATTTTTTTCTCCACTCTGCCTCGCCCTTCTTTTTCTTCTCTTCGTTTATTTTTGCTGTTGTTGCCGTTGTTTCTTCTTTGCGATTCATCTCTTGGGCTGATGATGGTGCCCTCCTGCTGTAATTCATTTCTTTTTACATTGAAAGCGCGCGCCTCTCTCAGAAGCCAGGCACAGGCATTTCTTACCATTTAATGCACAATCAGCGGCATTTGTTGAAATTTGCACAGCTGTAAAAGGCACACGTCCCAAGTCTAAGCTCGAAAATAAGAATCTTTTAATATAGATGAAAACAAAATAAGGTAAAGGAACCGAAATGGCCAAAAGTGGGTGGAGATTAGACCTCATTCTAGCCTATTTTAATTGATTTTCCTGGTCCATGTCTTCAGCTTTTCCTCGGCCAATCCTCGTTGCAATAAATTTTATTCAGAGATTACAGTAATTATTACTTGTTAACTTAGTATTCTCTTCTAGTAGTTGAAATGAAAACGGTTATTTATTGGATAATCGTGGGTTTATTTGTATGTAGTTTACATACTTCTAAAGGGAATCTATTTAACTATACAACCTTTTAGAATTTTATTATTTAATTGTTAGTTTTTGCTATTTTAATTATCTGGAAAATCCATTATTTAATAAAACAATTTAAGGGTTATAGGTATGTACTTAAAACCGTAGGGTTGTTTAATAAAATGAATTATTAACGGTAAAAATGGTAGAAGGATTTGTAATATATATTCAGTATTATATTAATGTTGGTTTGATTGTTTTTTGCTTTTAACATAGGGATTTACGTACATAATGTAATAGGATAAAAAGGAAAGTAGTATTTGAATTATGACAATATATTAAAACTTATTCTACTATTCAAATGAAACGAACTTTAACATTAAACGAGTGAGCCTAATTTATTCGTAAAATAATTTTGTTTTCATTATAGTGATTAAAGCGAATTATTACGATAGTCAAATGAAATCAATGAAGATGTCAAAAAATAAATTATGCTTTGGAGTATTATCTATCAAATTACAATTCAATTTCCGTTAGCTAATAAAATTACAGAACAATATCGTTCAATGGATAGTATCTGAGATTAGTCTGCATAACTGTCCTCGAATCAATTGAGGTCTTCCTCCACCGAATATGAATACACAGAAGTCAACAATGTCTTGGGCAATTAATTACCATTGTAATTCATAAAAAATCATCAATATATTATACCAGGGGTTCCCAGATTTTTTCAGGTCCGCGGCACCCTTGCCATGGTAAAATTTTGTTACGGCGTCCCTATATGACAAAGGTACTATTGATCAAATCGGGTACCAACAATAAGAGAAGTTAAGTTCGGTGTTCATTAGACAAATCAATGTGAAGGAGCTTGGTGATCTACTCGTACATATAGTTTTTTAAAGTGGAGAATAAATCTTAAGATTGCTACTCTCATTGTTTGCTCCACATTGAGCGAATTTTTTTCTTAATTATAGCTACAACTTAATTCAGCTTTTTTTTTCTTCCTTCGCTTGCAGCTCGTTGTGAACCAGTGTCCTCTGCAATTTTCCCCCAGATTTATCTATCCAGAGCAGCACTTCTGTATTTATTAATGCCCATTTTCTACTGCCTCTGGTCATCGTCTCTTAGGGCGCCATCTCCTCTTTCTGCCATCAGAGTTGGTATTGAACACTTTTTGGACTGTGGCAGTGTTAGGCATTCGGAAGGTATTCACCATTATCGGTTTGTACTGGTCCAAATATATTATTTATGAAAAAATTCAGCTTTACATAAATAAAAAGTTAAAAAAGAATGAAAGATAAATATGGATACTGTTTTTTAATTGATGATCAGAACTCCATCAAAACGGAATTCTTTGCTGTGACTATTGGTTGATGCCTGGAAAGAATCATGGATCAATGCTATTTTACGCCATAATCAATTTCAACATATTTCGGAAACCATTCGTTGTTTTGTACAAAAAGCCGTTAGCTCTTGTCAAACAACCAGAATGTGCGTGTTGTTTCCTTGGAAAGACAGATTCATATTATAACTTTTCTTAAATATATAGTACGTAGTTTTAGCCAAGAATCTGGTTCAGGTAATTATTTGGCATTCGAACGCACGAAAAAAGAAATATCTACATGAAACCTATTGTGAATTCCTGTGAACAGCAAGGTCATATATTCTGTTCCTATATCTGTGCATAATTTTTAAAAAGTGTAGCATAGTTTTATGAAGTTTACTGCATAAATAACACGTTCCAGAACTTACTTCAGTTCAGAGCTCAATGATTTTAATGTAAAAGCTTCCCTATGATACAATGAGTCCACACACCTTTCGGTGGGTTCCACGAATAAGAGCTGGTACCTCATACTTGCCAAACATAGATCGAAAACCACCAGCATATATACAGGTACACTTTTTTAAATCCAAACTATTTTTAGAATAAATTTGTCGAGAATCACAAATTTGTCTTGGGCTTTCGCCCTTTCGGTAATGTATTTGCAAAATAATAGCTCTTCGACAAGAAATTCAAATATGTTTTTATTTATCTCTTTCAGTTTACATTTGGTATAGGTTATTTACAACGTCTTCTTCTCCTTCCATCTCGTTCATTATATGATCTAGGACATCTTCATCTTTATCTTGAGTTCTACAGTCCATCAAAACACTTTCCATTGTCCTCTTTATCACCTGCGTTTGTATATAAGACACTACCTTCTCATTTATTTCTAATTTCTCTATATGTTTTTTGAAATATTTAGTCAACCAATCAGGTTTTCTTTAATTTGGTAACTTTGATGAACTAGTACATTGTTAGGTATTGAGGCTTAAAATACGCTTTAAGAAAAGGTAAGGTTGGTTTGAATTTTAAAATTTCCACTGAAAAAAAAGCATTTAGTTTCTTAGGCTTCTTTTATAAAGCTTTTTTATGTTTAAAATAAATCTGAGATAAGTTGAAGCGCAATAGAGAAAAGGAGAATTATAATTATTATATTACTATTATCTATTACCTTTGCGGCGGCTTGTACTTGAACCAAATTTACAACGCAATGAATATTAACCATTTTACTATGCTGTTGTTTATGTGGAGACGCCGTGCTGGGGAAACATTGATGTTGATGCCTGGTTTGTTTCGCCGGTTTCACTATGTCCGGTAATTGCAGTCACAAATAATATATTTAGTTGAGAAAGCTTCTTTTGAAAAGAAGAACTTTAATAGTATGTAGGTGTAGTTTATAATATAGTTTCTTTGTATAAGTATTGGAAATATTATAAAATTACAATTTAATTGTTGAAAAAAATTATTTCTATTTATATTATGGTACTTCTTTTTTATTCTTCTGCGAAAGACATTTTTATAGCATAGCTGCTTTTTTAGTAACTAGTCGATAAGAAATAGCATTTTTAAATAAAAGGAAATGTAAAAAGTCATCGTTTTATGAAAATTCAAATTTAAAATTTAGTTTGGCCGAGACACACTTTCAGAGTGTTTTTATCTTGCGTCCTCCTTTTGCACATAGCCGCAAGTAGTCGTATTTTTAGTTAACCCATGCACACCGAAAAGAACTTGCATATAAATTCTTTCACGGAGGTCACACTTTAATAATAACATAGAAAAAATACTAATACTTTAAAGAAATTTTTAACGTAATACAAAAACGTAATGAAATTTGTTTGACAGAACAAATTTTAGTGCCATAATATTAGTTTTATGCAACAAAAATTAATCAAAGACTTAATTCAAACTCATATAGAATTCAATATTGTTCTGAATTCTTTACAGTTATAACCAATGTTTTTAAATTAACCGAACATGATAAGAATAATATTTATTGGGTCTAATTTTTTATGGAAAAAACAGGGAAAGAGAACATGTATGAAAAATTGCAATTGCGCGCTCTTTGAAAGATTATTGTATAAGTTTGCTCAAGAATGCATAAAGTATTGTATAAAACACGGTCGATAATCATTATTTTACATTCTTTTAAAAATATCCTAGCCTTTAACAATGCCTTATCAACCTAGTTTTTAGAACTATTATTTATTAATAAAAAATAAAACAAGAATAATTACAATTTAAAAGCTTTATTTAAATTTAGCCACAATACAGTAAAGTATCAAAAATACATGACAAATCGTAAAATTACGCCATTCTTAAAATAACTTTTATCTTTTCTATTTCATGAAGGGTCGTACTTTTTGTAATACATTTGTATAGTGTGTTTATAATTATAAATATTAAAAATTATCACAAAATATAGCGTTATATCGTATTTAATTTAAATATATAATTAATAATATAAAATCATTCGTTGTTTTTCTCTTTTTACGAAGAAAACATTTAGGTCCAATGGCACTTTATGTACAAAGTCAATCAGCATTTTTATAAAATTGAGTGCCAACCACAATAATTTAATTAAAAGCATTAAGTACACGTGTAATTTCTCGAATACAAATTGAATCTGCTGGATCTTCCTTCTTTCTTTTTATTTTTAGCTTTTGTTTTTAAAGGCAGTGCAGACATTTGATGTCGCTTTGAGGCCGAATTTAATTGGCACTTGCCAGCGCCGAAGGCACCTCGAACAGAATTATGTTTCCGAAAGGCTTAAACTGGGGCACTTCCACTGCCGCAACAGCTTCCACGTTGATCGTCCTCGGCTTCTTGCCCAGGTAACACGGAATCGATGGCTTCACGTTCACCGCCAATTCCATGTTATTTATTCTGAAAAAAAGAAGAGAATTATTAGGATTTGCATTTAAAACATTCTAAATAAATATATTAATTTATTGATTGTAAATTTTAATTTTTAATAGATAGAAAATGTTGCAGAAAATATCCCGTCTTGACTCACCTTGTCAACAGTTCTTGTCTCCTTTCGCTTCCAAATAAAAGAAAAGAGCTGGTTTTACAGATTTATTCCTTAATTTAGGCCACGAAATGTTGACAAGGTGAGTAAAGACGGGATATTTTCTGCAACATCATACAAAAATTTCTGTCTTTGAGTAGGGATTATTTTTGCACAAATTTTTACAATTTTCACTTGCCAGAAGTTGAATGGTCAAAGTACAAATTCCCTCTCCTAAATCAAAACAAAAAGAATTCTTCGTCAGCGGTCAATCAAATTGTATGACACTGAACACGAAATTACTCAATCTATAATTTGCGCGCAATCCAAAAATACGTAACACTTTATATTTGTGTTATAAAATTTACATATATGTACAAATATAGGTATTTTGAATAGTTTTAAAGTTAATCCAGGTAATTGATTTTTGCAAAATTAGTTTTTAAAGTTAAAAAAATAATAAATTTATTTGAATCAAATATTAATTCCTACTTTTCAATAATAGAATTTAATTTAACATTGATTATATAAGAATATAATACCTTTATTCATTTATAAGTTATTGGATAATGTGAAGGATGATAAGATATTCTAGAATATTCCAGATGTGAGACTGAATTTTTTAAAGCAAAACTCATGATTCATAGGGATCAATCTGTATTTTCTCATACACTTTTCTGAGGATGTCTATATTTACGGGTTATAAATTTTATTTATTGAGAAATGTATTTATTCATTCATTTCAACGTTTTATTAACCAGAGGTTATCAACTGGTTAGGCTTATGGCCACATGATTATTTATTGAATTGAAATAAAAAAAAGGTGAGTGGTTGTATTGTACTTAGTTTGGTGAGGCCATCATGTCCATTATAAACTTTCTAATTCTCTATAATATTACTATATTGCCAAAGATCTTCAATTTCGGGTCCATCCTGCACACAGAGAAGACGAGTCGTGCGTCTCTCCTGAGAGATTCATGAAGACACCCCTCGTCATCCGTTCTGGATGCCTCACTACCTATTGTCCTCTCTACAGGTTCGTAAAAGTAATTTACGCAATTGTGGGCAATGTATGGGTTTTCAATGTCGAGGTCCAAGTTTGAAAAAGTATCATTAAAAAAAATTAATTTTTATTTTAAAAATATTTGTTATAACTGTTATAAGCCTGTGGTTCGTTTGTTACAACTGTAATAAAACAAATCACAATTCAATCTAGGAATCAAACATTTTTGTTATTTAGTCAAGTGTCAAACATAAAATAACAACAAAATGTATTGGAAAGAATTTTCCCTTAAATTAATTTCAACGAATAACTGTTTAATATCAATATGTGGGACGAATCAAAAGTACTTCAGTGATAAATAAGGAATCTTGTTTACTTTGAATGATTGCTGTCAAATTGAAAATCTAAGAAGAGAAATTTTTTCACACACGAATTAAATTAGATTATTAGAAGTTTTGCATTTAAGGTTTGTTAAATTAATACCACTAATGGTATGATAGTATTAGCTCATCATTTTTTCATTGCCTAGGTCCTAGGAAGAATAAATACGGAAATAGGAAAAGATTTTGGATTATACCAGGGGTTCCCAAACTTTTTGAGTCCGCGGAACCGCCCTTTCCATTTCTTGACTTGTATGAGAATCTAGGCTTAGTTTATAACTTTTGACAAACTTTGTCGCACTAGGGCGACAAAGTACCACTTTTCCGCACGCAAATCGAGCATTTTACCTTACTGAATTGCACAAAAGAAATTTAACAGAGAATTTTTCGGCTCTTGTTTGCTCCCTATTGGCAGAGCGCGGGTATTCTTCAGATCTATACTTTTAACAATAGGTTTCAGTGTATTTTTATCAGTGATTTATCCCATAAGTTCTTTCCTTCAGAAATGGTTTTAGAACAATTAAAAATGCCAAAATGCAAAAAGGTTCTATTGCCGAATGTTCAACCGCAAATAATCTTCAGTTTACGAATTATATTGGCTGTTATTATAATTTTATTAAAAATTAAAATGTAAAATGACATTGATTGAAATCATAAAATTTAGTAAAATTTTATATATCTATTGATATGAACATATTCAATAAAAGAACTATTCAGCTTAATTTGATAATTTGATATACTTTAATATTATTTTGGAAAATTTGTAATCATTCGAAGAGAATAGTTTCAGAACTCAGACAGAGAACATTGTCTTCTATTGGAATTCTATTTTGTACTTAATTTGCTTAAAATCAAGATATGAAAATCAACTCACTCTTTAAATCTTTTACAAACTCGTGCCACAATCTCTCCAATCCTGTCCTCTTCCAGCTGATGTATTTCACCTTGTAGGTTAACAATTAAATCGTTATTTTGTGGGGAATGGAAGATGATTAATTGGTCCCGTCCTGGACTGACGCTGATTCCCGTCAACTGAAATAAATATTAATTATTAGAATTATTCGCCGTTCTTAATTATTCTTGAATATTAAAGTGATAAATTTTAAATAATGAATATAATTAAAAATCTAAAAATAAATCACCTCTTTGATTCCTATGCCTCGCTTCATATTTTTAAATTTGTTTTTCGTTCCGTCCAACTTGTAGATTCCCGTTTCGGTAACGATGATGGCCCGGTCCGCGGACTTGTTGCACCGGTTGAACTTTTTCACAAACGCCGAGAAGAGGACTGTCTTAAAGTGGTCCGAATTCTTCATATTGTTAATCGAACTATTGTAAGCGGAATACTGGGAATTTTCACTGGTGATGGACAAGTAATTACCGAGCCACTTTCGATTTTGACCCCAGTATCTGAAAGTAAAATAATACGTCAATTATAAATTGAGTTTCAGTGGAATTAATTCAATTTTTTTATTTAATACACTAGCCTTGGCACTAATCTTGAATTGAATATTTCTAATTGATTACTTATAGTTTTTATATTTGTTATCTTTAATATTAAATTCGGTTCATAAAAGTAGATTAAAACAGTTTTCAATTAATTGATAAAACATTGCATCATTTAAAATGTACTAACAATAAAAAAATAGTTTATATGTTGCAATAAAACACAATAAATTAATTATTATTCACGTCCAAAATGAATTAATTTAATTATATTTTGTTTCAATGCCAAAAAGTTGGGTAATTTAACCTTATCCTATATTAAAGAGACCTAGTTGCTTAAACACCAGAAAATATAATAATAGTTACAATTGCCAATGTCACATTTTTAAATTAGAACAACTGATTATAAAAACAGATACTTCATATATCAAAATTTCATTCTTTTACTTGAGATTAATATAAGCGTGTGAATTTAAAAAAAAACTAAATTTAAAACATCAAATTGATCTCATATGTCATTTGATTAATAAATAACGCGAAAATTAATTGAAACAATTAAAACGTATAATAGTTGAATTGGTTTCATATCATTTTAAATAATAAAACTAAATTTTTGAAAAATTCGAAAATTTAAATGGTGTTTTCTTTTTTGTGTAAAATTGTGTTAGCGGTAAAAGCGATATTAAATTTACAAAAATACCAGAATTAAAAAATAATTTTAAATATTCCATATAACTACATGAGATATAAAAAACTATGACGAAATAATAAATAACGTTATTGCCTACAACTACATACAACAACTACATTACAAACTTTTCATTCTTCAATTTTTCCGCGTAAATTTCATACACATTTCTTGGACAACGAGTTGGTCCCACACAAAAAATTCAGACGTTTCAAGAATATCCGATATTTTTTATAAGATTTGGTTTTAAAATTTATAATCTGTAGTAGCCTATTTGCTTCATTCACAAAATTGAAAAAAGTTATTTCATTTTCAAATTGAATTTTTGCCTTTAAGAGAATGAAATTGAAAAGGCAAATTTTGGCTGGAACTAATGGAAATGAACTGGAATTCTAAATATGTATATTTTTCTATAAATCAATACCATTAACAAATCAATGGTTTTAATTAAAATTTTGTAAAACTTTGTCAAACTTAAAGTAAGTTCACTAGAAAATCTGATAACTGCCATAATTTTATTGAGGACACATCTTCAGAATCATGTTTCAACCGTATTTTAAGGACAAAATATCAATTTGAAAATCAAATGACCTTTTAAGACGACATTTTGTTGTAAACAAATGCATACAATTTGTCAATTTTGTGAATGAAGTAAGTTGGTTACTAAGACTGATTTTGAATTGGACTATGAAGTTTGTATGAAATTTCCAATCACAAACACATTTAAAAAAGAATGGTCGTAAAACAGAAAAGATTAAATGAGGTTTGGCTTAGCATACAAATAGCAGCTTAAACATTTGGTTGTTTATTAAAGATTTGAATGTTTTTATAATCATTTTTAAGAGGACTGTAATAAACGAGTCCTGTTTTTTAATTGTATCAAAAATAGATAATATTAATAATAGTTTGCTAACATTTTTTCTAAATATATAATACATTACTAAATTATTAATAAACAAAAAGAGACATTAAAAATTCAATAAAGTTCTAAAAATTAATAATTCCATTCTTTCTTTAAGAATTCACTAATTTCCTCACTAGATAAAAAAAATAAATCTCCACTTACTTTCTTTTCTTGTTAAACGCCGATGCGGCAATAATTTGAAGCTGTAGATTGGGCCACTCTGCGCGGGGATACTTCCTTAGGATCATGTACGCCCTCCATTTGTTGAAGAGCATCTTCAAATTGGCTTCCGCCTTCCTTCCAACGAGCGGCGGCTGCGGCCACTTGATGCTCTTGCCGTAGTCCCTCATCTGTCTCGCTGGCTTGAACCTTTGCGCCAAGTCCGCGACATAACTCCTCAGTTTGTACTTCCTGTAGTGCTGCATTATGACCAGCGCTGCCTTCATTTTCTTGTACTTTTGCCGACAGATCCAGCCTCGCACCTGCTTTTGCAGGAGAGTCACGATATGAGGAATCATGTCGTTCCTTTGCCGCTCCAATTCAAACAAAGTCTTTGGCGAACGAATGAAAATCTTCGTGTGTCCAAATTTGACATCATTTTGGAAGCCTTTTTCGTTAATCAAAACCTGAACTCCATCCTTTTTCGAGTCTCCTCGAAAATCGGGCCAAGTGTATTGGGAAATCATCTTGTATCTCAACAGGAATTTATCATATCTCTGCCTATGAACGAATCCAGCTCTTCTCACCCGAACGTTCTCCAACAATCCCAAATATCTAACTTGGTGATCGACTCTGATGTCGTCAAACAGCTGAGGACTTTTGATATCGTTCGGCTTAATGCACCTCACGTAGAACGGTTCCTTCTTTAAAAGCGTTGAAACCAATTCCTGCATCGACTTCGCAAACAAATTGCCAGCGGTCAAAGGACGCTTTGTCGTCTTTGTAATGTCCTGACTTCCCTCCGGCCACATCGAACTAATCACCTGGTCCTGAGAGTGGTACAAAAGACGCTTAAAGTCCTGATACAAAGTGTCCCTGTTCTTCTCCAGGAAGCCACTAATACTGTAAATTACATCCCCTGCGTAATGCCTGTAAAATACGAAATAATTAAGAATTTTCAAAATCGTCAGAAATGAAATACTCTTTTGATAAAATTCAGTAATTTTTGGATGCAAAATTGAAATAATGCAATTAAATGCATTAAAATAGTGTGTTGAACAAACTTGAGGTGCATTAAAATGGGATAGGTGAAAAGTGTATAATTCTGACAATGCAGCACCACACATTAGGGCATTATAGGTCTCTGGTACTGTTTAGAAGAGGTTTAATGTTAGGAATATTCGTATATATGGTTAGTTTGAATTGCAAGCTTATTTCGGGCTATTTAAATCAAGTGTACTTCATTGAAATTAGAAAATATATATTACAACTAAGTATTTGATATTTTTCTATTATTTAAGAATAAATCAGAATCGGATTAAATTGATTTGTTTCAAATACTGCGGACAGTGCTTTAAAGAATTCTTTAAAGCACGTATGCTTTTTCTTTATTATTAAAGTGTGACCTCCGTAAAAGAAATCCATTAAATTTATATGATCGTCAGTTTTGAAGGACGTGGCTGTTTTGTTAGTGTTTTTGAAAAAAAAGCCACCTATCGGAGAACTCATGAACTACGTTTACTTGTGGTTTATCATAGAGGCCGCACCAAGTATTTTTACAGAAGTTCGAAAAATTCTTAAGATTTTTATGTTAATTTATTTAAAAATGCATAAAATTTTGTATAAAACACGATCGATAAGCATTATTAAACACTCGGACCTTCTTTTAGGCACTCGCTTTGCTCGTGGCTTAAAACAACCCTTGTGTTTAATAATGATTTATCTTATCGATCTTGTTGTATAAATAACTATTATGAGATTTTGCAATCTTTATATATAAAAATGAATTGGTCCACAAATTCTTAGATAGAACTCGAGAATGGTTTCAGCGATTTAAAAAAATACTTGTTAAAGGCACTGGAGTGATTAAAAATGATTATACAATAATTTACGCAACACGTTTCAATAAATAAATTTTAAAACGTAAATTTTGTTGTTATAAATTAAGCAAACTGCATTACTATTAGTGGACTAGTCCAGACTGGAGTCTCCGGTAGATTGTGCATCTCTTTCCCTCATTAAGGATTAATTTATTGTCTCCGTTTAAACTATTTAATTTTATTGTATCTGTATACTTAAACATTAAAAAAAAAAAAGATTTTTTTATTGTTTAATCACAAGCTAGTATTTCAGATGAGCTTAATAATTTGATAAATTTTGTCAATTTCCATCTCGCTCATTTTTAGGCCCAGTCTGGAGCTGTTAAAATAATACACAACATAGTGTGCAGTTTAAATGGTGAATTTTTGTTTAATAACAAATTCCTGCAGACCATTTCATTTACTATTTTTGACAAATTTTACTAATATAAACCATCTTTTTATTTTGTTATTTCTCAGGCGTTACGACATAGGCCTGGTTTAAAATAAATATATACTCAAAATTTTCTAATATGGCAATCAATTAGGAGAAGGTGGAATCCTTCCTTTATGAAGCATACAATAAAATAATTTCTAATTACAATTAATATTTTAAAAAAATTGCAATTTACACTCTAACTAATTAAAGAAAGGAATTTTACGTTGTTTGAACTTCCAACAGAATCGTTTTAATTTAAAACTTCAATCGATAGTTTTCTGATTATATCAAATTTAATTAACAATAATTTACAAATAATCTTTTAAACTCACGTGATTCTGAAATCTTCACGATGCTTCAACTCCTTGTCGGTGGGCTTCAGTTGGCGACTCGTATAATGGGCGTGCTTGTCCAACTTTTTGTCCATCGCCTCCAACAGCAATTCATCATTTATTTTGCCCACCGTCAGACAGGCCTCATCCATTATCGCGATTATTCCCGTGTGCTGTTTGTCCACCAGTTCGCAAATGATCTACAGGAATAATTAATATAATGAAATTAGTAGAAAAAAAGTGATTTCTCCAAAATTTCCAAATATCAATTATTTAAAAGTGATAAATTAATGCAAATAAATCATATTTGCCGAGGAAATTCCATAGAACGCACTAAAATAGTTGAATGATTTAGTAAATTTGTTAAATCTTTGCCAAAGAATAAGGAAATCTGCATATTTTCTTCGGTAAAGATGATAAATGATTAACAATTCAATTAATTCTTACGAACCACAATTCTATTGAAACCGGAAACTATAAATATTGATTTACAATCTGTTTCTAATTGAGGTTTATAATTTAATTATGGCATTAAAGGCGCGAAACGACAGATAATAGAAAATCCACATCATTAGCTTTTAATTGTCATTGGATTAGGAAATAGCTTTTAATCAGAACAAATTGCAATAATAGCTTATTAATCACTTCATTGCTAATAAATATTTATAACATAACAAACAGACTGCGATATTTACTATTCAGTCACTTTCTTGATATCACATTTCTTCGGATTTTCAATAGATTGTTTGTCCTCTTTTATATTTATAATATGAAAGAGGATATTGTTTGTAATTAAATTGCTTATGGGAATGAGGAGTTAAAAGTAAACGAAGATTATTTTTAATTTTCAGACAACTCACTTGATTATTGAAGTAGTCAATCTTCTCCCACTCGATGCCTTCCCTCAAATACTCTTCCTGTTCTTGTTTCAGCACCAGCTCAATGAACAATTGTTGCAACTTTTCATTGCAATAATTAATGCAAAACTGCTCAAAGCTGTTATTCTCAAAGATTTCAAACCCATAAATGTCCAAAACTCCAATGACTCTGTTAAACTTCTTCTGGATTTCATTCGAATTGACCAAAATCGACTTGTTAATTCGCTTAATAATCCAATTGAAGAGCCTCTCGTAGATCGCCTTGGCAAAGGCATCCCTTCCAAACTCCGCCTGAGTCTCCGAATGCTCCTTCATCATCACATCACCATGAGCAGCAATCACACGCTGCGTCAACGCATTCTTCAGCTCGGATTCAGTCACTTGCAACAATTTGGCAGCATTGGACAACGGTTTTTGGTCCACGATCTCCGTTTGGTCATCTTGAGCTGAAATTATCATTTTCTCCAATTAAGGCTTGTTCAGGAATGAAGCGGAATGCAAGTTTTTTTAATTAAAAAAAAATCTGTATGACATATAATTAGAATTGTTGGCTTTTTTCAGTTTTACCTTCTTATCACTTAAATCATTAGTTATTTATACAACAAGGTCTAAAAGATAAGGCATTATTAAACATAAGGGATGTTTTAAGCCACAAGCGTAGAGACTGCTTTAAAGGCCCGAGTGTTTAATAATATTTAGCAATTGTGTTTAATGCATTTTTAAATCTGTTAATTGATTTAAAAATTAAAAAAGATCATTCGTTTATTAAAAATCAAATTTAAAATTTGTTAAAACTTGTCCACATTGTTTTTCTTTTTTTTTCTTGGCAAGTTGGAGAAAGCTATATCTTGTTTGCCTTACTCTCACAAAGGAAATATAACGTTGATCTTTCAATTAATACGTTAAATTTAAATCGAAATAATCCGTGATGCCCTGTTTGAAAGATAAATCCGATATTTCTTTTAAAATTTTATATTTAGATTTAAATAATCCGTTTTGTTGTGAAATCATCCACAAATACGGTTAACCATACACAACGAACCTGACGTCTATATAATATGGTTGGATTTCACGCTTTAATAATAAAGAAAAAGCACTAGTGCTTTAAAGAATTCTTTAGCACTATTATAAAAACGTCTTTAACAGAACAAAAATGCATACAAATTATTTAAATTGTTGCTGTCGATAAATTATTTCAATATACTGATTTCTTTAAGTTATAAGTTAGGATAAAAGTGCAATCAAACCCACACACATAAGGGTAGTAAAGATCTAGCTACTTCACAGGTAAGTAAATGTTAGTAAAATGAACAGTTAGAATTTTCAGAATATGAACATGTTATGAGGGTGTTTTCTCCCTGCACTGATAGTCTTTGAAATTGGAATATAAAATTTATAACTCACTATTCAATATTTTAATAATACTTGCTATTAATTACTAGAAAACAAATATCCTAGAACCATTATAAAAGTATAAAAACCATTAGTTTTCTAATCACCCATTTAGCACCACTCACTAGGACAGTATAGGTCACTTTACAGGAGAGCTTAGCTAAAAATTTTCTATTAAACGGAAAAAGGAGTAGGGTAGGATAGCTCAGAGTAAAAGGGTAATAAGAGCCGCCATTCAGCACCGCACACTAGGGCAGTATAGGTTACTTTATAGGAGAGGTTGAATGTTGGTAATATATACAGTTAGTTTGAATTGCTAGAAAATATTGTTTTTTCCATTCATTCAAATGATTGCAAAAGAGGATTAATTTAAACTGTATCAACACTATATAATTTAGTCCATTAAGTGTGTCTTGCCAACAATTCTTAGCGTTCCGCTACATCTCTGAACAATCCTTACATCGTGTCGGTCGAAATCAAAAGCGAAAAATGACAAAAACCATCAAAGAATCATCTCTTACTCTTGAATTTTATGTTTCCCAGCCACAAGATCGACGCCACGATACGCCAGATCGTGTTCACCTCGCTCGCAGAAAACTGTAGCACTTTGAAGGCGTTCGTTATCGACTTGTAGTCGTTCTTCTCGTTCAAAACCTCTTGACTGCCCTGGTTCGTGTAGTGGTACTGGCCCGGATCCCGAGACAAGAAATATTGTTTGAGCTCATTGTCATTCATCCCACGGAGTAACTGTTAAATTAACATGGACATTATTGTTTTTTTTTCTGGACAACACAAATAAATGAAACATAAACAACATTCTGGACATCCATTACAATTTTCGTAACATAATCTTGAAAGAATATTTAATCTAAAGTAATTTGTAGTATGACTGTTTAAATGTCATCAATGAGATTCTCGGTAAATGAATAACTCTCTCAATTTGTCCTCAAAACCACAGGTATTGAAAACAAATTGACCGAAGCCACAAAACAATCTGATTTTTATTATAATTATTTACGAACTGGAGATTTGTCATCCATAAAAGTTAAAACCATTTAATATTCTAAACATTTATTGGCTCACATTAAGATAATTATTACTTAGATTTCGGTATTTCAAAAGAAGAATCATAATCTATTTCATACTGAAGTTGTTGTGTTTAATTTTTGACATGAAATATTTATTATAAATATTTTAACATTAAAAGATTCTTTTAAAATTGGAAGTTTATTGCTCTTAAGTTAGCCAAGATAGACATATCTTAGGATATTTATAATTAATTCCCCAGATATAATAAAAAGTGGAGTTTTACTGAATTAAAAAGGACAGTAAAATATAAATATACAGTAAAAGCTCTTTATAGCCGTGTGCCACTGCGGGTTTTATTGTCCTATTGTTTATTTGCTTTCCAAAGACAGTGTCGGCTTTTAAACTCTTTTTCCTAGTTTATTGTGAAGATTTGGAGTAGTAACTTTTAAAAATAATTAGAGTCGACTCTTGATAATTCAAACCGTCGACAATTAGTTATCATGAACTTCCTACAAAATCTCTTGATATTTCGAACTAAATTAATACATTTTATGCTCTATGGAATTCGAACGAAAAAAAACATTGTTATTGAACAAAAACACGCAATAATTCGAATTCAAATTTATTGAGCAAAGGGTTACAGGGGTGAAGGAAGATATGATTCCCTCTCACTTTCATCGCATTCTATTCATCTGCCGTTCTATTGGTTCGTATACTACTGGGTTATATGGCTTTCAAGCCTTAAGAATATTTAAAAATTATGTTATATTTAAAAATCGAAATCCCAATTAATTGATATAATTATATAATCAATTGCATGTCTGTGTAATCTGTATTTTATTTGTAAACGATTGCAATTTTAAAAATTAAAATAGTGTATTATAGCGCCTAAGGTTAAGGCCATAGGGGTATTTCCGTGATATCATGTCCCTTCGTTGTTGTCTATTGAAGGCCACTAACTTTCCAATCATCACTCATAAAGCCAATCTGCTCCTTCATTAATGTTTGCCTCGTACCGTTTCCTGGGTCTACTTAATGGCCTTTAGACCCTAACAAACAAACCATAAGGCAATAAAACTCGTAGTGGCACACGGCTATTATTCTCGGGAGATACATTCCGTAAAAATACCGCGAATAAGAAATTGTATTTTTATGGGAATAAAGGCGATATCTTCCAAGGTGACACCAAAATTTAACAAATATGTAATTTAAAAATTTTACTTTTTAAATTTTACCATAGGAGATTTGAAAGTTTATTGAATTAAAAATTATATTCCCTAGAGAAAAAGTAAGTTCTTCTTATAAATTTCTTCCAACATTCATAATAAGTACACATTTCTTATCACCCAATATGATTTTATATGTACATGCCGATATGAGAATAGTGAAATTTTAAGGAGCCTCAACTGTATAGTTAAATTTGTATGATATGCCTAGTAAATACAACTCCAATGAACATATTTCCATTAATTGTAATTTCTTTTTTATTCCAAAGAATACAATTTATTTAGCTATAGACATTTAATTTAGAAATTTCACTTTCATTAAAACGATAAAAATTAGATAGATAACACAAACAATTATATTCAATTTCATATAAGAGTATATTGCTATGATATCCGAAAACAGGTATTAAAATTATTTAATAAAAGCGATAACAATTGTTTATCTTACCTGATAAAAGCAGTGAAAATTCCTTTCGCCGGGCTGTTGCTGTATGACTCTGGATTTCTCCAGCAGGTAATTAATAATGATTCCTCCTACTGGATCGGCTTTATAGTCGAATTCAATGTCCATGAACTTGCCGAATCGACTTGAATTATCGTTACGATTAGTTTTCGCATTACCGAAGGCCTCCAAAATCGCATTGCTTTGCAGTAGTACATTTTTCACCCTGTCACAAGCAAACAAAAAAAAACCGACCGAAAAAAATCGTAAACAAATTGCAAATTCCACAAATTCTTGTCATTTTATTATACAAATGGAATAAGAATCCACTTACTTTTCAATTTCATTATGACTGTGTTGGTTCGTTACCGCCGCAATATACTTCATTATTATTTTCGAAGCTTCCGTCTTTCCGGCGCCCGATTCTCCCGAGATCATTATACAAGTGTCCCTGTTTCTCTGTTTCAGAGTCCGATAAGCAGCATCCGCAATAGCGAATAAATGTGGTGAATTTTCAAACAGTTCTCGACCTAAAATTAAATCCAAATAAATCAAAACTCCTATGGTAGGTAATGTTATTGGTATAATAAGAAAAAGATCGAACATTCCCGAAGCACGGTCAGATGGAAGGCCTAAATTCGAAATTTTGAAATAAGTTGTTTACACATTTATAGCATTTAATTTTTTTATATTTGTGTTTGGTTTTGCTTATTACATAACTAAATTTATAAAAAGAAAACATATCCGTCACAAACTTTGCGCTTCTCTACAAAATAAGTTGTCACTACATTTAGCTATCCATCTGACCGTTCTACCAGTAAATGGTCAATTTACTATGGATAATGTTGTACTTTTCCTAGTCGAGTTTCAAACTCATTTCAAATTTGCAATAATAGAGAGACTGGTAAAGTAGCAATACCTACAAGTTGCATACTAAGATTTATGCAGTTCTTTGTGAAATTTAAAAATAATAGTTAACCATTTTGACATCCAAAATCACCTTGTGTTATTAAGTCAAAAAATAATAATTAAATGCAAAAATAACATAAAGTTATATAGTTTCGAAGGTGCACGGTCATATGATTGTAATTATGACGTCAGTGGTTGGCAACCCAAAATTTATTAAATTTCAAAATAAAGTATTGGAAGCAAATACTGCACAATTAAACATTTCAAAGCTTAAAAAGTGGTTATTATAAAAGAAAATTGATCCCTTAAATCTTCCCGCTTTGTGTACAAAATGTGTTAAAAATTTAAACCTCATTTTTAGGCTTTCCATCTGACCGTGTTTCGGGAATGCTCTAAAAGTAAATGGTCATTCCTCCATGCATAAATTTTCATTTGAGACGACACTTATTTCAAACACAAGATAGAGTAAAATGGCACTTTACTGGTGGAACATTCACGGTCAGATGGAAGGCCTAAATTTAATGACAATTCGAAAGTTTGAAATTATTACTTTGCACATTTTCAATTTTTCTTATGTATTGATTTGGATTTATTAAAATATCAAGTAATTTAGCAGCTCAATTTTAATGTGCCATTTTTTGTTCTAATTTCTTCGGTTTTCTGTTTTTGAAAATTTTCGACTCCAATAAGAATTTACATTTAGTTAGTATTTTTACTAACGGAATTACACCCAAAATTTTAATCCACTCACCTTTGTATGTTGCTACTTGATCTGGTCCATATATGTTCATCTCCCTGTAAGGATTCACTGAAACGCATACTTCCCCAATATACGTGTATATTTTTCCAGCTTGGTATCTAAAGACGGGAGATAATTAATGACGAAAAAGATCCATTAGTATTGGATTAATTGAAATCGACCAATCATAATTAAGTAATTTCAAGTCATCATCAGCTAATTACATAGGTATGGATTTAAAAGCTTTTTTGCACCTGATTCAGATACCAACTACATTGCGGATTTATAATGAAATTCTTTCGATAGTTACACCGTTACAATTTCCAATAAAAATATAAGATTGTTATCTGAAATTAAAGTTGAAATAATGAAAATCTGTATTTCCAGATTATTTCTTCAAAATGAAACAATGGGGCTTTAAATACTCGTAGTTGGGAAATTACTCAAATAATTTATCCTTTTTGTTTTGAGCGATTATTTATTATATGTTTGAATATTTAATAGTTATTTATACAACTAGGACGATATCGATAAGATAAATATAATAATATTTATCTACCGTTTTTTTATATAACATTTTATGCATTTTTAAATAAATTAAATCAAAAATCTAAAGCAATCATTTTTATAATTCAAATTAAAAATTTTACTTCACTATTTATTTACTGTATCATTCCCTCATTCTACAATATGACGGAGAAAACAAAATATTGACGTCTCTTACTCGTACTATCAAACCAGCAAATATCATCTCATTTGTCTTAATAGCTCTAGTTTCTCATTCACACAATTGTTTTCGATCAATTGAAATTTAAACCATCCCTTAGAGCCGACAAACTATCTGGTAATACCGTTAAAATGTCCATTTATCAGTTCAGACTCCAATATTAAAATAACTTTCATTTAAAAATGCTCATATGGGATGAATTTTATTTCAAAGATTCATACTGTAAAAATAAAAAAGAATGCTAAAAACGAATTTAATAAAAGAAATTTGTGTGCCATAATATCAATATTATGTTAAATGCAACATCTTTTTATTATATTATTTGAATTTTTGTTTTTTAATAATACTTTTATGATTTTATGTATTTGATTACAATTTTAGTAAACTAATATATCTGTTATATTTAAAAGACTTCTATTTCAGACAGATAAATGATAAGTTATGTTCATATTCAAGAGCGTACAGTACTAAAGACCACTTTTATTTGAATCATAAACCTAAAACGAAATTTGTACATAGTACTGTATACTGTCACACTGTTATTTGTACAAATTAGTTATAAATATAATTCGCATTTTTTTTTGGAAACTAACTAATAAAGCCAGGTACATTATTTTAATGGATGTAAAAGACAACAAAAATGCAAAAGGTCTTGAATAAACCCCAGTCGATAAGCATTATTAAACACACAAATTTTTTAATACTCAAATTATAAACTTTGTTTTATAAATAACTGTTAAATTGTAAGAACTGACTTTATGAAATTTTAGGAAACGTGAAAGTAAAAGAGGATTAGAATCAAAGTTATTTTAAATATTATCAATAGAATTTCAAAAATAGAATCAGGTGCNACAAATTTTTTAATACTCAAATTATAAACTTTGTTTTATAAATAACTGTTAAATTGTAAGAACTGACTTTATGAAATTTTAGGAAACGTGAAAGTAAAAGAGGATTAGAATCAAAGTTATTTTAAATATTATCAATAGAATTTCAAAAATAGAATCAGGTGCAATACACACGTGCAATTGTTAATTAATTACACTTAATAATGTCCAATGATAAAGAGAGCAACATGACCCACTTAATGATAAACATTGGTAAAACTTAAATAGAGCTTGTCGAACAATGATACAAATTGTAACCGAATTTTTGTGTGAATCCCGGAAATTATTAAATATAATTTGTTTAATTATTTTTCAGTTATTTTCAATTACATTCTACCGTTAAATTGAGTATACTCACTTTTCAATCTTTTTTAAAATTAAAAAATTAAATAATAAAATAAATAAAAAAAATTTTTAAAACA